>OX457088.1:44172890-44264659 GCA_949752835.1 Empis stercorea
ACTTGTCACCAAACGAATTACTTCTTACAGGTTGAATATTTGATTGTCTAGTTTTGCTAGTGTTGTTTTTTCTAGTTTTATAATTTTTATTTTTATTTGGGTTTTCTTCTGGTGATCTACCTCTTTTTTGAATTATGCTTTTGTCGATTTCTTCCAGATCTATAATTTCGTTGTTGACCAGAATTTTGTTGCTTTCAATTACGACTTTTTTGCCTTCGGCTTCAAGAATTTTGGCAGCTTTATTGATCCTTGCTGTGTATGTTCTTTGTTTATATGTAAAATCAGATTTTATGGACCAAGCAGTATTTTCGAGATCTTTTCTGTTAGCCAAAGTTATCTCTTTTTTTATTTGTGAGCCACCCCAATAGGTCTTATTTTGGTACTATTTGGCTCGGTATCCCTTAGACCAATAATTAAAGTCCATGATAGCAACTGGGACTTTTACTCTGACAGAAAAGAATCTTGGAATAATATCGTTTAGCAGTTCGTTATCTGTTTCTTTTATGTTAAAAATAATTAAATTGTTTTTTCGATTACTCCTTTCCAACTTTTCAATAGTATACCCTTGTTCCTTCACAGTATGTTCTAGAGTGTTAACACGTTCTTGAAGTATTGTAACTTGATCGTTGCAATGCTTAAAATTCGAATTGATTGTGCTAACTGCTTCAAGAATTTTTTTATTGAAGTCTTCTTTAATCTCTACTTTTAAACCTTGAATCTCTTCTTTAAAAGCTTTTATTAACACACTGTAATCAGGTTGGTTCACACCACTGGGTTCACTCATGTTTTAATATTTTATCACCACTAAAATTATTTCTTCAGTGTAATATATTCTATAACAATAAAATTTGCTGTGTAATGTTGAGTTTAATTGAAATAATTGAGGTTAGATCTTCTTTTGCAATTCAGGCTAAAATAAACCAGAAATTAATTTATTTGTTGATGAAATAATTATATCACCACAGTTCTGATTCCTTTATAAATATTTTTATGATAATTAGATAATTATTAATCCGCAATAAATAATATTTTTAATAATTTAATTTCCGCACAATAATTTTTAGATATTTTCCAATGACAGATCAATGACAGATATGTCTAAATTATACTAATATTTGTAAAATATAAATTTTTTATTATATTGTATATGTGTTGTATATTTTTTCCTCGTATATGTGTTGTATATTTTTTCCTCGTTTAATTTCCCTTTCTTCAATATTTTCATTTTAGGAAGAAATTAAATTCTACTACATACTGCTATAAGTTCCAACGTGGAAGAAGATTAAACTGAAGTTTTGAGACTGAAGTATAAAATTTTTGATTGTGATTACACAAAATGTATATAGTGATATTAATTATTTCCAAATATAATATATGTAGATAAAGAAGCTAATTTAAATTTAGACGACGATGAAAATAAAATTCCAGAAATATTGATGAGCTTGAAGAAACTACTTATGATGAATAAGATGTAACCAGCTAAATATTACAATATTAATAATACAATATATGTTATTTAGCTGGTTACATCATAAAAAAGCTATGAAAATGATGGACAAATAACATCCCGTGAAAGTAGTAGAAATTCGTGAAGGTGGGTGAACGAAAAGTTCAGAAGGAGGATAAGTTAAGCCATCACATGAATTTATGGATAAATTAGAACAATTAGAACACATATTTATTAGATTAAATAAAAAATATATAAATATAAATGTTAAATTACTTTTTTTATATGTAGATTATATATTAGATTAAATTTAAGAAAATAGAAAAAAACCAAGAAAAAAATTAAAAAAACAATTACATAAAAATTAAAAACTAACCAATTTCTTTTTTTTTCGGTAAGGTTTTTTTGTCTGTAAAGGTAAATTAAAACAAATTTTCGTTTACATAAAACCGAATTTTTCGTCCATACAAAATTTCTTCACAATTACGTCACAATTTTTATCTATAGAACTGCCAAGCAGACACACAATGACGTCACAATTTTTATCTATAGAACTGTCAAGCAGACCTTGTATTATTAGATCATGCCTAAGGTGTCAAATAATTAAAGATCTTTTTGCTGTCACCCAAGTAGCCAACTGTGAGAATAACTTGACAAAAAAACGACAATTTTCTGTGAGATGTTGACATTTTTATGTGACATTATTGTCAATATTTTGATAAAAAAGGCTACCGACATTACAACATCAATGTCACAAATTCGTGTGGCATTGAAGTGACATTAATTTGCGACATTTTGTGACCCTTGGATGTGACAATTAAACGATATTGTAATTACAATTTAATGTCACAATGGCTGGAGAAAATTAATTCTTTTTATATGGGGAATTAAAAAGTAGGATCAACCATAGTTAAACTCCAAAAAAATGTAGGGTATATACAGTTTTTTTATAGTTCACCAAAGGTGATCTTAATTTTAACTAACTATATATATAATAAGTTAATTTTTTTAAAAAAGGATTATATCTTTTAAAAAATTTCTTCAAAATTACCTATTTCTACAAAAAATTGCTAAACAGCTTATAGTTTTAATGAATTCATTTTAATTATTTTTTCATTAATATTAAATAGTACTAAATATACATTAACAAATTCAATCGTTATATCATATTGTTACACCGTGTATTTTTTTTATTATTAACGATGGCTAAAAAGAATTAGAAATTATTAAAATAAAAATATTAGAAAAAATTACCTTGTCATATCTCAGATGTCAGTCAGTAGACAGGCGCTGAGGTAAATTGGAAGTGGGTAGCCATGTTAGTAGTAAGTCGAAATTTCCGTCAGCGCTGCGGTCTCTTGATTTTCGGAACAGAAAACAATAGACAACCTTTGTTGCCCTTGTGGACCATGTTTGGATTCCGAAAGTCAAGAGATCGCGCGATCGGGGAAACAATAGTTTTTTCGAATAAGAAAAAATTGATTGTTTTGGGGAGTAGAAAAAAATTATTGAAGCGGGACGGTCGAAAATTATTTAATTTTTTTAATTTTGAAAATGGATTTTTTTTTTATAACAAATTTTGAGTTATAAAATCTGCGGGGTGAATATTTGGGAATAAGTAACATTTAAAAATTATTATTAAAAAAAAACTATAATTGTGGTGAATTTGTATGAAAATTTGTGCATTGCGCAAATTTCTGGAAGGGAAATAAAAACAACCATTTTTGTTTTTGATAATTTTTTTTTAAAAACAACAAAAATAACCAAAAGAAAAGAAAATTCAGCAAAGAAAAAAAAACATAAAACCCAAAATTTTCCTACCCCGGCGTCTTTAACAAAATTCAGAGAAAAAAAAATTAAAAACCCAGAAGTAGACTTTAATTATAAAATTATAATAAAATAATAAATCATAATAATAAAAGTGGCGAAGAGAAAAAATAACCAAAAGCCAACCAGATCCGAGCAGAGTAAATAACTTACCCTGCCGGTTCCAGAGGAAAAATTTATATTGTAGCGAAACTAACCAACAGAGGAACGAAAAACCACAACCCAGCAGCAGCGGCACCAGAAGCAATCGACGATTTTTTTTTCTATTTTGTGTATAATCCATTTTTTTTTGTTTTTGTACCGATTGTGGTGGTCGGAATCCTTATATTATAAATTAAATTGTTGAGTAATTAGGTACCAACTGTTGCTGATTCCGATCCAGACATGTCAGGAGGGGAAAGCAGTAGACCAGGTATGTTAAAATCTCTTAAATTTTTTTTTTTATGTGATGCGTAGTTATTTTTATTTGTATTTATTTTTGCTTTTGCTCCGCCAATTTGTTTTTCTTGTTAAATAATATTAGTTTATTAATAATGAAGAAACGTAAATTTTCTATTTATTTATTTATTTATGTATTTAGTAGTATATACCATTTAAATGAGTATATAATTTATTTTGGGATTTTGTTTGGCGTACACACACAGTAATTAATTAAAAATAATTAAAAAAACAAAAAAACATTTTTTTGTTTTTAAATTGAAATATTTGCGTATACTATGCAAAATATATAAAAAAAATTCACCACTTAAATAATTGAATAGTTGCGAATTAAAAATTATATTATAAACAAGGAAAAAAAAAACCAAAATCATATAGTTTTATTTATTATAATTTAATTGGAATTTTAATTATTCTTTTGAAAATTCCAAAATTTTTTTATTTTTGTTAGAGAGTGGTTCGCTGCGGTTGGTTTTGATTTCTTTTTACTAGCTGGTGAAAATGGCTGGCTGATTTTTTTATAATTTCCCAGGATGGATCGCAATGGATTTCTGTTCCTTTCTTGTCCTCTTCCTTATGGTGATACTTCGTAAAATTTGTTGAAAATTTTCCGTTGTTGGAATTTTTTTTTTAAGTATCGCCATGTTGTTGTATTGATTGCCGTTTGGATCACTGGTCGACTCACGCCCCACAGGCTGAGCATAGCACACTTAGGAGGAAATCCCAGTGATCCAAGGAGTTCTAGTATCATAAATTTTGGTCAAGCGTTTTTCATGTGATGCGCTGTTGGTCACCCTAGACCTGGTGCCCACTTCACTAGAACTCCGAAGTTACCTCCTCCGACTTACCTTATAGCTAACAGGTGGTAATTTTTTTTAGACAAAAAATTATCATTTTGTTACAATTGGCGCCCAAACTATGGGACTTAAAGATGCACCAATTGTTTTACAATTGGCGCCAAATTTGTGGCCTATTTGAAATTTTTTTTTTTGTAATTCTTCGTGTGAGGTTGCTAAAGTAGACACCTGCTTTTAGTAGTCTAAAAGGGGTCCTAACATGTGTGTGCTTTTGTGTTCAACGAAAGTTGAACTTTATGTGAATTGGGACGGCCAAAAGTTTTTTTTTGTAGTGGTGGGGGAATATTTCTCATGGAAGTTTCCTTTTTCAACCCTATTCCTGCCTTACTCCTTCCCTTCCATTTTAAAAGAGGGATCCAGAGTGCATCCATTCTGGGGAGTTTGTAACAGGATGAGTAATTTTGTTCAAAAAAAAATTACCACCTGCTAACTGTTAGGTAAGTCGGAGGAGGTAACTTCGGAGTTCTAGTAAAGTGGGCGCCAGGTCTAGGGTGACCAACAGCGCATCACAAAAAAAAAACGCTAGACCAAAATTTATATTACTAGAACTCCTTGGACCACTGGGATTTCCTCCTAAGTTTTGCCAGCTACGCTCAGCTTGTGGGGCGTGAGTCGACCAGTGATCCAAACGGCAATCAAAACAACAATACGATGCTGCTTTCACTAATAAAAATTTTCACAAAAAAAAATCTTTAGAGTGAAGCACCATCGCTTAAGGAATTAGGAGAGAAAGGACAAGAATCCAAGGCGATCCATCCTGGGGAAGTATGAAAAAAGTCAGCCAGCCATTCTAAAAATTCTACAAAAAAAAATCAAAAAAAACAACCCAGCAGCAGCAATCCAGCGGTGCCAACACACCCAAAATAATAAAAATTTTTGGAATTTTCAAAAAAATAAATAAAATTCCATATAAATTATAATAAATAAAAAAACGATATAATATTTAATTTTTTTTTTTTCTTTAATAATTTAATTTCACAAATTGTATCGGTGGTGAATAAAATTTAGTTTTTAATATATATATATAATTCTTTTAGTAAATTTTTAATTATTATGGTGTACGCAACTTTAATAAATAACTATTTAAATTTTAATAAACTAACTGAATGCATACTTAATAAATAACAAAAAAAATGAATCTACCACAAAACTAATAATTTAACAAAAAAAAAAAACTAAGCAAAAGCAACAATTTAGACTTCTTACTTTATACTCGATAATAATAAATAAATAAATAATTAATCAAACTACTATAGAAAAATTATTAATTTACACAAAAAATAACCAAAAGCTAACGCGTACACCTCATTTATGAATAAATTAATAAATATAAATTACTATCACATACCTGGTCTGCCGCTTCCTCCTCCGGACATGTCTGGACGGGAACCAGCTACCGAAGGTACCTACACTTATTACAAAAAAAAAGTTAAAAAAAACAATCAAAATCACCACAAATTATGGTTGAAACGATTGAACAGAACGGACGTGTTTTATATCATCGGCAAATATTTAAATCTAATTTCTTTTTTATAACAGTACGAACTTTATATCCATTGTTTTTTTATTTTTATATTTATTATGAAATGATATAAATCTAATTTAACATAAAAATGCAGAATAATTGTGGTTTGTGTTCGGCATCAATTAATAGAGGTGAATCGCTACCATGTAGTGGATTTTGTAAAAGAAATTTTCATGCTAAAAAATGTTTGAAATTGAGTGATTATGAACTAAAATTTTTTAATGAAAAATCAATTAAAGGTTTTGGATACACTTGTGGAGGATGTTTGGATTCGATTAAAATCCTTCAAAACAATCACAATGAGATTAAAATATTACAAAATTCTCAAACAGATCAGATGATTAATAGCTTTAAAGAATTAAAAAGTGAATTATTTGAAATTAAAAGGTCGATAACCGACAAACAAGAACAAGTGCATGAAACAATAGAAATAAAAAATAATGAAAAAATGAGTTTTGCAGAATTATTTAAGAAACCGGTGGAGATTGCTCCAGTATTAGTAAAACCGAAAGAGACACAAAATGTTCAAAAAACAAAGGCAGATATTAAAAATAAGATTTGCCCATCAAATATTAATAAGTGGGTTGAGTGAAAATTTAGAGGATGAGAGTTTAATAAATGCAATCAAAAAGCAAAATAATGTTAATATTAACGAAATTAAATGTATAAAAATTTACAAATCTTTTAAAAATCATATGATATATAATGCGTTGTTAGAAATAGATAAAGAGGCATTTAGAGAAATTATGGATCAAAAATATTTGTTTATAGAATATGACAAATGTATTGTTTATGAAAAAGTAAATATAAAAAGATGTTTTAAATGTCTGGGATATGGACATGTAACATCAAAATGTACTGCATCTAAAGTTTGTTTAAAATGCGGTGATTCAACTCATGAAATTAAAGACTGTACCAGTCAGATTATAAAATGCATTAATTGCTGTAACGTTAAAGATAAAACAAATTTTGATAAAATAGATGTAAACCATAGTGCTACAAGTGTAGATTGTCCAGTGTACAGAAGAAAATTATTAATAGAGACGGGTAGGATAAATTATTAGCAATTAAAAGATTTAAAATGTTTATATTTAAATGTTCAAGGGCTAATAAATAATTTTGATGAGCTAGAGACAATAGTGTATGAAAATAATTTCGAATTCATTTCTGCAACTGAAACTCATATCACTCAAATGAATCAAAATAAAGAAATTGAGTTGTACAACTATAATACTATAAGGTGTAATTCTATTTCCACTCATACGGGGGGAGTAGTTATGTATATTAAGGATTATTGGAGCTATGACATAATTGTGAACACAGAAATTGATAAAAAAATATGGTAGTTGTTAATAAAAGTTTCTTATAAAAGTCATTGTTATGTACTAGGTGGGATTTATAGATCTCCAAGTTATCCAGAAACAATTTTTATACAACATTTTGTTGAATGGATGGAAGATCTAAGCATGAATGTGAATGATATTATAATTATGGGTGATATAAATATAAACTGGTTAAATAATAGTACATATAAAAATCAATTAAAAACTTCTATCGAAGATAATGCTTTCAGTCAGATTGTTAATGAACCAACTAGGGTTACGTGCAATTCGCAAACATTAATAGATTATGTACTAACAAATAATAAATTTAAAACTACAGCTGAAGTTCCAATTGGGTTAAAAATAAGTGATCATTAGAGTTTGTTAGTTACAATTAATACGCTTTCAAATGATATTCTTCCACATGAAAAGGATGTGAATATATTTAGTTACTAAAAAGTAGATTTTCTAAATGAACTAAAAAATAATGATTTTCATGTAAATAATATAAATGATCCAAACTGTAGCGAATTAGCGGAAAGATTTAGTAATAATTTCATAACAACCATAAACAAATTTAGTAAAAATAAAATATTAAAAAATAAACAAAATGAGTGGTTTAATAGTACATTAAAAAATTTAAGAAATAATAAAGTAGTTAAATATGAAATAGCTAATTGGACTAATGAAGAAAATGATTGGAATAATTATAGAATTCATAGAAATAAGTTTAAAAATGAATTAAATAAAGCTAAGAGTAAATTTATAAGTAATAAAATTGATATGTCGTCTGATCAGAGTACAATGTGGAGAAACTTAAAAAAATTGGTGCTGAACGAAGAATAAAAGTATATTGTAGAGATTGTTTATAATAATCAGAAGTATAATAATAGTATAAGAATTTCAAATATATTGAACAACTTTTTTGTCATAGCATTGGAGAAATTAGATCAACTATTCCAGATATTTGTTATGTAAGAAAAATTGCTAACTATGAATATATAAGTTTCAAATTTACGCAAATAAATAGTGAAAAATTAAAAACAATATTAAAAAGTATGAATAATAAAAAAGATACCAATGGTGCAAATATTATAATGTACCTTGACGCGTATAATGTATGTGGTGATCTACTATTAAAAATTGTTAATAAGTCACTATCAGAAGGAATTTTTCCGGAATATTGGAAAGAATCAGTTGTGGTGCCGATTGCCAAGGTGTAAAATACAAAAAAACCAGAAGAGTTTAAGCCAATAAATATGTTACCTGTAGAAAGTAAGATATTGGAAAAAATAGTTTACATGCAATTACGTGATTACCTAGAAAGTTACAATTTAATTTCAAATTATCAATCTGGTTTTCGTAAAACCCACAGTTGTGAAGCTTTATTGAATTTAGTAATCACAAAATGGAAAACAGAAGTTCATGATAAAAATGTTATAGTCGCCGTCTTTCTAGACTTAAAAAGGGCGTTCGAAACGGTTGACAAATGTATATTGTTAAAAAAATTGGAGTCTTATATAATAATAGTATAAGAATTTCAAATATATTGAACAACTTTTTTGTCAATAGCATTGGAGAAATTAGCCAAGGTGTAAAATACAAAAAAACCAGAAGAGTTTAAGCCAATAAATATGTTACCTGTAGAAGAGAAAAGGAATTATGCTGGTTTACATCGTATTTGAGTAATAGACGACAAAGAACTAAAATTCATAAAACTGTGTCTGATACAATTGATGTCCTGTTTGGTGTTCCGCAAGGATCATTATTGGGTGTATTGCTGTTTATTGTTTATATAAATGATATGGAAAAAGCAATTGAATTTTGTAAATTAATTCTGTTTGCTGATGATGCGTTGCTGTTTTTTGCTGGTACTACTGTAGCTGAATGTATACATAAATTAAATGCTGATCTTAAAAATTTAGCAGTATGCTTCGATATGAATAAATTGAAACTAAATTTAGATAAAACTAAAGCTATGATAATTAATGGTACATTAGATATAGAGGTAGTTGATGAGTTCAAATACTTAGGAATTTTAATAGATAACAAATTAACGTTTAAGGATCATTAACTTTTTATGTAAAAAAATAGCAAAAAAACTATACTTTTTTAGAAAAATTAGAAAAAGAATTTCATCAATTAGTACTAGTAGGGTATACAACGTGATGATAAAACCACATTTTTAATACTGCTCAACTGTTTTGTTTATGTGCAATAATGAAATGCTTAACAGATTACAAAAATTGCAAAACAAAGGTATGCGTATAATATTATTATGTGGTCTGTTGACACCGATCAAAAATATGTTAAGTAGATTAGTATGGATGAGCATAAATCAAAGAATTATCTTTAATGTTATGATATTTATTTATAAAATGAAATTTAATCTATTACCTTGATATCTGAGTGTTAGGTTAATATATGTTAATGATGTACAACCTTACTCATTAAGAGCGGCCAATGATTTTCAACTAATGAACTTTAGAAACGATAAGACGAGAAATATGGTGATGTTTAAAGGTCTGAAATACTTCAATGAATTGCCAGCGGATATAAAAAATGAAAATAATTTATATAAATTTAAAACTAAACTGACCAAATATATTAAAGATAGATTTAAATAATTATATTGTTAGAATATTTATGTATATTGAATTTAAAAAGTAGCAAAGTATTGCTAGATAAATGGATATAAAAAAAAAAAAAAAAACAATTTTTAACAAAATTTTAAACGTCGACGCCGTCGCTGCCGTTCTGCCTCCACTTTTAAGTTGCTGGATTTTTATTTGCTTTTTTTTTCTCTGGATCGGTGCGATGCGGGTTTTTTTTTTGTTTTCTTTTTTGTTTCTTTTTTTTTTGTTTTTTTTTTTAAATAAGCCACAATTTTGGGCATTACAATGGTGCATTTGGTCCAGGGTTTTGCAAATTTCGCGGTAATATTTTTTTTGAAATCGCTTAAAACGTGGGTTCGGCGGTAAGCAACTTGCCCAGGTAAATACTTTTTAAAATTTTTATTTGATCGTTTTTTTTTGTTTTTTTTTTTGTTTTTTTTTTGTTTCTTTTTTTGTTTTGTTTTTTTTTTTTGTTTTTTTTTTTTTAAATAAGCCACAATTTTTGGCATTACACCACCTAAGGTACCATTTACAAAATTTAATAGGACAACTATTATTTTCATTGGTTTATTTATTTTTATGTTCTTTTCTTTTTATGTTTTACCGTGCCGGACGCGGAAATTTTATTATTATAAATAATTAATTTTTATTTTCTTATTTATTTTATTTCTTCAATTAAAGTTTTTTTTTCTTCACTACATAATTGTCTTTATTTTTCTTTTATGTGTTTTTTTTTTCAGCCAATACGTAACAACAAAATTGTTATTTTTTTTCTAAAAGTTATGATCTTTAAAATTTAATTTTTTTTCCCCGCCGCGGCTATTTAATTTAAAAAAAAAACTTTAAAAAAAAAATACAAAATCAAAATCTCCAAAAATACAAAAAAAAGCTTTCAAACCAAAATTAATTCAAAAAAAATACAAGCAAAAAAAAAAATGTCCGACCGTCCGGCAACACAAATTTTTCCGACTCCCCGAAACAATCAATTTTTTCAAAAAATTTTTCATATCGAAAAACTATTTTTTCCTCGATCACGCGATCTCTTGACTTTCGGAATCAAAACATGGCCCACAAGGGCAACAAAGGTTGTCTATTGTTTCCTGTTCCGAAAATCAAGAGACCGCAGCGCTGACGGGAATTTCGACTTACTACTAGCATGGCTACCCACCTCCAATTTACCTCCGCGCCTGTCTACTAACTGACATCTGAGATATGACAAGCCGGCATACAATTAACATCAAGATGGACGCAGACGTAAACAACTAAACAATGTATTTTTTTAAATTATTTTAATTTAATAATTTTTTTATTTTCTTCTTATGAAAATATATTAAAAAAATACACGGTGTCACAAAATAGACCCGTCTGGAGCTTAGCGTTCCAGACAGGCCTGGAAAACACCGACTCGCCACACCCCAGATGAAAAAAACTATACAACTAATACCACTAATAATAATAACACTTAATAAATAATTTTAACTACCAAACTACAATAAATATTAACTATAAATAATAAAAATAAATAATAAGCTATAATAATAAAAAAACACTAAATAAATAATACTAACAAAAAAAATTCCTCATAAATAAATAAATACCTATAAATCTAACACAAAACAAAATTTTTAACTAATAATATTTTAACTTAGACTAATAAATTTAACTACTAATGAGTATTCCTACCCAAATAAATAAATAAATAAATACTTAATATATAATTCCAAATAAATAACAATTTTTTTTTTTTTTTTTGACGAACCTTAAGTGCCAGTCACAGTGGTTTCGATTCGAACGGCACGTTCGAATCGAAAAGAACCGTTCGTTTCGAAAAGAAATTATAGTCACAATGTATTCGTTCCGTCATTGACTAATAATAATATATAGACTTATAAAGTAGAACAAAAAAAATTTCCACTTTCTGATTTGACTTTCCTAATCTAATGTAAAAAATCAACGTTCAACGTGCGTTTTTTGTTATATATTTTCGTTAGATTAGGAAAGGAAATATTTATGTATGAATATGAATGACTAATATGAGAGCATGCGTGAGAGGATAATTTTTGTTATATTGAAAAAAACGGATTTTTTTGTTTTCGCATATATGATTGTATTGTATAATCTTATATGAATAGTTTTGTTGGTATTCGTACAATTGAAAATTTTCTAATTCATAAATAAATTCTAATATTCAATTTTTAGCAAAAAGAAAATAGTTTCTTCTATATTGTAAGAATAGTACAGGCGTTTGGGTATTTTTGGTAATATCGATTAAAAAATATATTGCATATTTTATGATTATACAATATATTCAATAAATTAATAATATTTTCTGATTATACAATATTATATTCATAAATTTTAACACTATATTTTAAAATTTGGTTAGATTTAATTTAATTTAATTTGAAAAAAGTTGAATTGAAATTGAAAATTTATTAATTCAATTTAGAAAAGATAAAAATACATATTTCTAAACATGTTTAATTCCTTTAAAAAACTACTAATTTATTCTTAAATGTATTCCCATTTTTTAATCAATATTACCAAAAATACCCAAACGCCTGTACTATTCTTACAATATAGAAGAAACTATTTTCTTTTTGCTAAAAATTGAATATTAGAATTTATTTATGAATTAGAAAATTTTCAATTGTACGAATACCAACAAAACTATTCATATAAGATTATACAATACAATCATATATGCTAAAACAAAAAAATCCGTTTTTTTCAATATAACAAAAATTATCCTCTCACGCATGCTCTCATATTAGTCATTCATATTCATACATAAATATTTCCTTTCCTAATCTAACGAAAATATATAACAAAAAACGCACGTTGAACGTTGATTTTTTACATTAGATTAGGAAAGTCAAATCAGAAAGTGGAAATTTTTTTTGTTCTACTTTATAAGTCTATATATTATTATTAGTCAATGGTTCCGTTTATATAAAAAAATATGTTTAATCTCTATTTTATGTATTAAAATAAATATTTTCTGCATTTATTATACAATACTGGATGCTTCTTAACATTTTCAATAAACTCCTCCATAATAATTCAAAAAATTTAAATTTCAAATGTATAATTTATAGGTTATGTCATTCGACCCATCCGGCAAAGTTAAAATATTTTTAACTCTTTTCGAATGAATTCGTTTCGACACGTTCATTGTGACTTGCAATCCGGCATACCATATAAAATATATGGGGCTGTCAAAATTTGAAATTTTCGATCACTGTGACTGGCACTTTACTCTAACTTATTCTCAAAAATGTAATACTATTAACTAATAATAACAAAAAACTTTAGTGACTCACGGGGTAAAGGTGGGTAGCCAGGGGTTAAAATAACTATAATAAACAACAAAAACTAACCTACCTACATATAAGTGTAAATTAACTAATTACTAATAAATAATAATAATAACAAAAAAAAATTTAACTATACTAAATAATAATAATATAATAACAAAAAAAAATTTAACTAAAAAAAAAATTTAAAAACATAAAAAATTATTTAATAAATATTTGCGGGTCATATTGCGTCTGGCACCAAATAATTAAATATTAGTAAAAATTACTTAATAGGTATAATGTATGGTAGGAAATATTTCTAAATATTTTGAGGGTGTCAAATGACAAAAAAAATTATGAATTTTTAGAGAAATATGATATATATTAAATTAAATTAAATGTAATTATATTATGAGAAAATATGCAAAGAATTTAAATAATTATTAATATATAATGGGAATTAGAATAATTAAATAAATAGTATGGGAAAATTAGAGTTAAGTAAATTCTTAAATTTTTGATAACTTGCACTTTTGTACTTATAAAAGTAAGGAAATTATATTCAATAAATCATTCTTATCAGAACTGTTCCAAGACTTATTTCTTTGTTTTATTTCTGTCTTTGAGTCTGAAGACAGACGGTTCTATAGTACACTTTAAATTTACAGGTCCGACCGCGATCAGTAAGTTAGCTCCAAGCAGCAATCAGTAAATTCTTACATAGAAGAATTAAGCGGTGGAACAAAAGAGCTCCACAGCTATACAAAAAACATTGGTGACCCCGACGTGATACTACAGTAGAGTACTCACATTTTATCATGTCGTCGGATTTGGAACCTACCATTCTCAGACAATCTGAAATTGGTCAGGAAATTGATCGGCATTACATAAACTTCAACAAGGATTCTAAGGATCGGAAGCAGAAAAAAGAATACTTCCAAGCAAGACTTAACATATTGGAAGAGCTATACACAGAATTTTGCGCAAATCATGAAGTTATAATCCCAGCATTAGATGCCAATCACGCATACTGGCGGCAAGGGTACAAGGAAAAGATTGACCAAATATATATCAAATACAAGGAGGCCCTAGAACAACAACAAAGGACATTGATGGAAGGGTCCTTGATCAAACCCTCAGCGTTTAACACAACGCCAGCCCCTACAACACCCGCTATAACATTGACAAGGCAGAATCCGAACCAAGTTGACAACAAGGAGGAGGTGCGTCAAATTAAGCTTCAAAAGGTTAACATGACATCCTTGGAAAGATTATTGCAGTCCTTGCAGCAGGATATCGACCAAGGCAAATCCTCAGTCTATTTGCAGCCCAAATATGAGGCTTGCTGCAAATATTACGCAGACGTATCAGCACGACATCAAATTGTAATGTGCCAAAAATACATGGGCGATTACAACAAGGATTTTTTCGAATTTCTGGAAGATCAATATTTTGAAATCTCAGCCAAAATAAGGAGCGATGTGGACAGATCTACAGCATCTACAAGCCCAAGCAACACCAGTTCTTCGCATCTCAAATTGCCAAACATTGTTATACCAGTTTTTGATGGCAATGGCAGAAAATGGAAACAATTTCAAGATATGTTTGAGCAAATGATACACAACCAGACAAATATCAGTACCATTGAAAAATTCTATTACCTCAAATCAAATCTTTCTGGAGAGGCAAGTCGACTCATCTGTCATTTATTGGTAACAGAAGAGAATTACCTTACAGCTTGGGACACTCTAGTAAATCGCTACGACAACACGAGAGTATTAGTATCTGCATGCTTGACCGATCTACTATCTACAGCAGCCTTAACATCGGAGATTCCTTATGGTTTGAAGCGATTTCATGATCATACCAAGGAATGTCTTCTTGCTGTGCGAAAACTAGGTGTTGATATTCGTACCTGGGACTCCATAATTCTACAAATTCTACTGCCCAAGCTGGATAGTGAAACTCGTCGATTATATGAATTATCGCTAAAACATCCCAGAGAGCTGCAGTCGTTAGACGAATTCTACACCTTCATAGAATTACGCTTTCAATCATTAGAAGCTGCTGAAAATAAAGCTCAACAAGGTAATTTGGGTCGTAGCTCAAACAAAGGTATTAACAGAACGTCTGCGTTACTATCCAGAGAATCTCATTCGAACGCCTGCTCCAAATGAAAGGGATCGCATAAATTATACAAGTGCGATACCTTCAGCCGATTATCAGCAGCTGAACGCTTAAATCATGTTAAGCGTTTCAAACTATGCATCAACTGCCTCAGTTCAGGACATGGAGCATCAGCCTGTCCTGCCAGAAATTGTATGAAATGCCCAAACAAACATCATACTACACTTCATGAATCATTTCAACAACCACAAACACCGAAACCACAGTCAGCCAGTAGTCAACCAAATGCATCGAGTTTAGCAGCACAAACCAGCCAATCAGCACAATATGTGTTCTTAGCTACTGCAATAGTTACTATCATGGACAAAAATAACAAAGCCGTCAGATGCCGCGCTGTACTTGATTCCGGCTCTCAACTAAACTTTGTGACCGAAAGGCTGGCTAAAAAACTTAATCTTAACAGTACCATACACAACTTAGACATAACGGGAATCGGATCACAGATGAGCAGATCGCAAAAGCGGATTAATGTGGAGCTTAGGTCTAACCTCACTGGGTACTCAACACGATTAGAAGCTTTCATTTTGCCAAAAATCACTGGTGATCAGCCTCATCGTAACATCGACACAAAATCGTGGAATATTCCGCACAACATACAATTAGCAAATCCAGCATTTAATCGACCGCAACAAGTAGACATGCTTATTGGAGCCGACATTTATTGCCAATTAATGTCAATTGGACAATTTCGGCCAAAAGAAGATGCACCCATGTTCCAAAACACGCTTCTTGGATGGGTTGTTCTGGGCAGAGCCAGTAATACAAACTTTGTGGTAGACTCGCTGTTCTGTGGAATAAGTGCATGCGAAGAAATATCTCTTAACGAACAACTGGCTAGGTTTTGGGATATAGAGGAAGTGGACGACGGTAACAAGGCCATGACAACCATGGAATTAAACTGCGAAGCAATGTTCAAAAAAACGGTCATCAGAAACGAGGCCGGACGGTTCTCGGTGCGCTTGCCATTCAAGCCCCAAGAAGAACTTGGCAAATCGAAACCGGTTGCCTTACAACGATTTTTTAGCTTGGAAAAACGTTTGCTAAGGCACACCTCGTTAAGGGTAGAATACCCGAAATTCATGCGAGAATATGAAGCGCTACATCATATGGAAGAAGTTGAAGAAGCAGACATTCCATCTGGTCATTATTTTCTACCTAATCACTGTGTTCTTAAGCCTGAGAGCAGTAGTACAAAACTGAGAGTTGTATATGATGCATCAGCTAAAACTACGAACAACAAGTCCCTAAATGACATTTTATTGACTGGCCCTACAATACAGGATGATCTATTTTCAATATTGATCCGTTTTAGATTACATACTTACGTTTTTACAGCGGATATATCTAAGATGTATCGGCAAATTCTAGTTGAAGACAGTGATACTTGGTACCAGCTTATAATATGGAGGGAAGATCCAAGCGAATCGCTCAAATATTATCGCTTAAAAACAGTAACATATGGAACAACCTGCGCTTCTTATCTTGCGATCAGATGCTTACACCAACTAGCTGAAGACGGAGCTAAGGCATTTCCACTAGGGTCCCAGATAACACAAAGAGATTTTTATGTGGATGACGTCATGACGGGTTCAGATGATTTGGCCAAAGCTACCGAACTACAAAGCGACTTGAAGGCACTTCTCGAAAGTGGCGGATTTCCATTGAGAAAATGGTGCGCCAATCACCCCAAATTACTTCAAAATATTGAGTTGCAAGATCATGAAGAGCTTGTCATGATTCCGGGCTCGATCGAAGGCAGCATCAAAACCTTAGGTTTAACCTGACTACCAAAAACGGATTATTTCAAATTTCAGACCTCATGACCAGAAAGAAAACAAATTACCAAAAGAACTGTAACATCAGACACTGCTCATCTATTCGACCCATTAGGATTAGTCAATCCTGTCGTTACACTGGCTAAGATTTTTATTCAAGAGCTGTGGAAATTGAAATTAGATTGGGATGCAGCGCTTCCATTAGAGCTTCATAACAAATGGACTCGCTTCCGAAATGAATTGTATAAGATACAGAACATCAACATAGAAAGGCATGCACTTAATGTAGGAGAACATAGGCATATCCAAGTGCACATATTTTCAGATGCAAGTGAAAAGGCATATGGTGCAGCAGTATATTTAAGATCCATCGATGAACAAGGCAAGATCAAGGTACGCCTATTGTGTGCAAAGTCTAAGGTAGCCCCGTCGAAAATCACCACTCTTCCACGATTGGAGCTATGTGCTGCTAAGCTAGCCACACAACTCGCAAACAGGTTAAAGGACACACTCTGTGTAAACGTACAAGAATTCGAGTAGTAGAAGTAAAGACTGCAACGGGAAACTTTACTCGTGCTGTGCACAATGTGTGCCCGTTGCCAGATACAGAGCATGCAGAGGCTGAAGAAGCCACTCAACCAGCATTAGAATCACTAAAACAGATTCCACTAAAAAGTACAGATGCAACAACCAAAAGTGATATAAAGGATACCAGTACAGAGGACACCGAATCAAAAACTCAACCCAGGTACAAGATTCCTAAACTATCTAAAACCGCGACAACGGTATTATTGCTCACCACACTCATCATGCCGGTATTCACAACGAATCCAGTTGAGGTAACTTCGTTCAATAGCACTCCCGGATTATACTTTGAAAATCTAGGCAAGACCACTCTTATATCAGACGAATGGAAAATAATTGTATACTACGACATGAAAACATATTGGAATGAGATAGACGGATTAAGAGAATGTATTTGGGCCTTAAACGAAATGTGTGAAAGAATGAAAAGTCATAAGACTCATTGCGAGGCTGTCGCAACTCATTTATCGCATCAATTTCAAGTTATCAGCCATATCGATGACGTAATATCAACTGGACATACTGTCAAGATAGATCGCGCCAAACGTTCACCATTCGACTTCATCGGCAGCGCGGCAAACACTCTCTTTGGTATACTAGATCAAGGATATGCTGAGAAAATCGAAAAAGAAATAATAAAAAGCCAAGGAAATCAAGAACATCTGTTGACTCTCATAAAAAATCAAACATCCTTGATAGATGCTAGTATGAACATATTACAGAAGGTCGAAGACGATATCAACCAGCAATTCAACCAGATCCATGACATAATAAATAACATTACAAACCAGTTGTATGAACAACAAGACGTAGCGCAAGCTTTCAATGCTTTAACAACCCAAACTGTGGCAGTAGAAGCTGATTGTCGAAACATGCAGAATGCAATAATCGACCTCTTGACGCATACTCATCACAGTCGAATAAATCCGCTACTATTAACACCGGACCAACTCAAGGCTGAAGTATCTATGATAAGAAAAAATTTACCCCCGAACACCATGATTCCTGGGAGCAATACTGGCACAGAACTATTAACATTATATACATTAATGAAGGCTAGAGGTAGGTTGACACTACAATACCTAATTATCACCATAGATCTTCCATTGGTCAGTATAGAGCGTTACGACATCCTTGCAATAACAGCATTCCCCATGCGATATGAAGACACATTTATTTTCATAAAACCATCAATAAAATACCTCATCATAAGCGTACATCAAGACACCTATTTTGCACTGGCAGAGCAGAAATTTAAGGAATGCATCTCGTTGACTGATGAAAATTATATCTGCAACCAACAATACCCGGTATTCAAAAGAGGTTCACAAGCGTATAAGTGTGAAACAACACTGTTATCTCAAGAAAACGATATTTCTCAGTGCGAGTTTACTAAAACGGAAGTATCCAATTGGTGGACTGCATTGCACAGTAAAAATGAATGGCTTTTTTCGTTAACGCAAGAACTTTCATTTACGGCTGTCTGAGATGGAATTGCAATTCGACAAAGCATCAAGGATAATGGGAGGATTAAACTTAATGCAGCATGTATCATCCGACATCCACTATTCACCATCGCATCGCCCAGAAATAAGAAAAGCACTTTGAAGACACCAATCATTACATCAAACATCAGTACAGGATTTACCATTAACAAAACGCAACAAGTAAATCTACATCCACTAACTATAAATAACAGTGCAGACATCAACTCGCTGAAGGAAGCAATACAAAATTTTCAAGAAATGGAGCAAGTATCTACAGGTTTAAACTTCCACGATCTGCATCAATATGTCGTCAGCTACTCCTCTATAACAATTTTGGGGATATGCCTAACCATCTTCATGATATGGAAGTGCAAAAAAAGAAAGCTACCCCCAACACCAGCACCACGAAGATCACAGAATACTCCGCCACGTATCTATTCTAGAGATGACTTATTCGAACTTCAGGAAAATATTTAAATCTCATACCGAGACTTAAAGGTGGGGCAGGATGTTTAAAAACATAAAAAATTATTTAATAAATATTTGCGGGTCATATTGCGTCTGGCACCAAATAATTAAATATTAGTAAAAATTACTTAATAGATTTAATGTATGGTAGGAAATATTTCTAAATATTTTGAGGGTGTCAAATGACAATAAAAATTATGAATTTTTAGAGAAATATGATATATATTAAATTAAATTAAATGTAATTATATTATGAGAAAATATGCAAAGAATTTAAATAATTATTAATATATAATGGGAATTAGAATAATTAAATAAATATTATGGGAAAATTAGAGTTAAGTAAATTCTTAAATTTTTGATAACTTGCACTTTTGTACCTATAAAAGTAAGGAAATTATATTCAATAAATCATTCTTATCAGAACTGTTCCAAGACTTATTTCTTTGTTTTATTTCTGTCTTTGAGTCTGAAGACAGACGGTTCTATAGTACACTTTAAATTTACAGGTCCGACCGCGATCAGTAAGTTAGCTCCAAGCAGCAATCAGTAAATTTTTACATAGAAGAATTAAGCGGTGGAACAAAAGAGCTCCACAGCTATACAAAAAACACTAAATAATAATAATATAATAACAAAAAAAAATTTAACTACTAATACTAAGAAATAACAAATAATTGTAAATAAAAAAATCTAACAACCACTAAATAAATAACAATTATCCAAAAATATCACAGGTGGTAAAATTTTTTTTTTCTGAGTCAACGTGGGGCTGTCCCACATCCTGACTATCTCATGCTCTAATTCTATGCTAGCCGGGCCATAATTTATATTTTTTTTCAAATCAATACTGTAATTTTTTTTTTCTTCAGGTTTTTAGATCCTTCGCGTGGACAATGTATTGCATTAGGGTGTCGCTATCTTCTACAATGTAGCACACTTGACCCTTTTCGGCGACAATGGTGCATTTTGTCCAGGGTTTTGCAAATTTCGCTGTAATATTTTTTTTTGAAATCGCTTAAAACGTGGGTTCGACGGTAAGCAACTTGCCCAGGTAAATACTTTTTAAAATTTTTATTTGATCGCAGGTTGTAAGTTTTTTCGTGTCTTTTTTGTGCGTTTTCCAGATTCCTGACCACCGCATCATGCACATCATTTCGTCGATGCTCCTGGTCAATAATGATATTCTCATTCAGCGAATTTAATTTCGAAGCAACTCGTAAGAAGTACCGTCGGTCAAAATATGAAATCCGAATGTAAGGTAGAATAGAGAAAACCCAGTGGCGTCATGGACGACATTCCGCAGAGCGCACGCAATGTGACTCAGCTTGTCATCCCATTCTTTATGGTTTGTTTGATCTATATACATTCGGATAGCAGTGACGATGTTCCGGTTGACTCTTTCCGACGCATTAGCCTGAGGATGGTACGGAGCTGTGAATTTGTGGTTATTATTGTAAGTTTTTATTAATTTTTCAAATTCCTTTGCAGTGAATTACACACCGTTGTCAGACAATAACACTTCTGGAATGCCGAAAAGGTGGAAGACTTCGGATTCCAGGAATTTAATGATCGGACCTGTTGTTGCCTGACGCAAAGGTAACACAAATTTCGAGAATTGGTCAAGAACAATTAATATACATGTATTACCTTTTTTAGATCTAGGATATGGACCAAGCAGATCAATATTAATATATTGCCACGGACGGACCGAAGGACTTTG
Source organism: Empis stercorea (assembly GCA_949752835.1). Lineage (NCBI taxonomy): Eukaryota > Metazoa > Arthropoda > Insecta > Diptera > Empididae > Empis > Empis stercorea. Next base: position 44,194,446 of record OX457088.1, read on the forward strand.
GACAACAAGAGGCGGTCTTAAGCATGTATTAGGCGCTTTTGCTTCTTTACAAGCCTCGCACCAAGAAATGTAAGTTGTAATGTCATTTCGCATTCTTGGCCAAAAATACATGCGCTGAATTTCTATAGTTTTGTCCACCCCCGAGTGTGCTGACATAGGATCATCATGGAAGTGTTGGATCACGCCGGCTCTTAACGCAGGAGGCACCCACAATTTCCAAACGGGAACATCGGTAAGTTGATGTTCTCGAAAATGTTGCCGTTTGAAAATGACCCCATCCACGATTTTAATGTCTGGGAATTTACCATGATTATTGGCGAAAATGTTCACGTGGCGTTGATATTAAGGGTCTTGAAATGCCGGGTCCTTGGCGTCGACAATATTGATCTCTTTCAACTGGACGGTCATCTCATCGATTTCTCCACGAGATAACGCGTCCGCCACAATATTGTCGCTGCCCTTCCGGTGTTCAATCTTGAAATCAAAACCCTGAAGTTTCAAACTACAACGCGCCAACCGACCCGCCAAATCCTTTTGGTTCATTTAAGCTGGCATGGTCGGTAATCACAGTAAATTCCGTCCCCTCAATGTAAGGTCGGAATTTTTTTATGCTTAGTAACGCTGCGAGGCATTCTAATTCCGTCACGCTATAATTTTTTTGAGCGGAATTTAATTTCTGGGACATGAACGCTATGGGATGTTCATGCCCCACTTCATCCGTTTGGAATAGAACACCTCCGACACCGGTCTTCGACGCATCACATTGTACGGAGAACCGACGATTAAAATCGGGATTCATGAGTACGGGGGCCTGCGTTAAGGCCAGTTTCAAAGCGAGGAATGCTGCCTCAGCGGCATCATTCCACTTGTCCGGATTTTTCCCCTTCAATAAATCCGTAATAGGCGCTGCAACTTCCGCGTAATTCTTAATTAACCGATTATACCATCCAGTCATGCCCAAAAACCGTCTAATCTGTCGCACAGTTTTTGGCCTCGGAAAGTTTTGGATGGCGTCGATTTTTTCAGGGTCCGTTTTAATGCCTTCGTGGTCAATAATATGACCTAAATATTTAGTTTCGGTCTGGCAAAATCGGCTTTTCTCGATGTTAATGGTTAGTCCAGCTTCCCTCAAATACGTTGCTACTTTACTCAAGAGCTCCATGTGGGTGTAAAAGTCTTCCAAGAGGATCAAAAGATCATCAAGGTAAACAAAGACATCCTCATGAAGCTCGTAAGGGATAACTGTATCCATAAGCTTGCAAAGTGTTTTCGGGGAGTTGGACAAACCGAAAGGCATTCGTTTGAAATGGTACAACCCACGACCGGGGACGATGAATGCGGTTTTGTCTCTGGATTTCTCCTCCAGTTCAACCTGCCAAAACGCCATTTTTAAATCTAAACTAGTGATAAATTTTGTTTTTTTGACTCTACTAAAAATCGAATTGATATGAAGGAGTGGATAGGCATCACTCTTGGTGACGGCATTCACCTTGCGGGCGTCAAGGCACAACCTTAGGGTGCCGTTTGTTTTTTTCACCAACGCCAAGGGCGATGCCCATGCACTTCGACTCTCTTCGATTATGTCATGCTCTAGCATTTTATCTAATTCTAAATCTAATAATTTTTGCATAGGCAGAGATAATGGATACGGACGGACTACCTGAGGTTTCGCATCTCCAACGTCGATTTCGTGTTTTAGAATTGTAGTTTTCCCCAGACCAGATGTGCTACGACGGAAACGAATCGATCACTTCGTGAAGCCTTTGTTGTTGGTCAATATTCAACTTATGCATTTTTTTATCATCATTAGTTAATTCAGATAATTCTAGATTAAACGGAATCGCATTAATTTAAACGGAATCGCATTAAAAGCGTCCCACAAATCCATTCCCAAAATCATGGACCGTTGAATGGCGGGGATCAGAAAAAATTTGATGGTTTTTGTCACGCCATTGTAAATAATGTTCGGGAATACGTAACCGATGACACCTTGAGGGTTACCATCGGCCGTATTCACACTGGTCGTGATCGGAGTGTACAAAATGTTCAACTCCCGCAACAAATTTTCCCCATCCTTCCCCAAACAACTAATATTGGCCCCACTGTCCAACAACGCAAAATGGTTTTTATTTTGCAATTTGTATCTTCATGAAAGATCGATTGTCTCCATCCGGCCTGAGGTACGTAGCTTTCAACGTTTTTCGGATTTGCTCCCTCTTACTAAAATGTTTTTTGGATCTACGATTATTTCTATTATTAACTAAACCTAATTCGCTTATGCTACTTAATGGAGGATTTACAGAAGCTACACCTAACTTATCGGACGGAACTCCCGGATGAAAAATATTATCTTGGACGGACAGGACTTCTTTAATTGGAGCGGACGGACTTGGGGGTTCTGGCAGATTGGACTTTTGGAGCGCCGGATTTGTTAGTATGTAATTTGAGTCAACGTTCTCTTCCAACATACATTCTACGGGGACGAACTTGGTCCTCGGCTGACTCACCAAGTTCCCGCCACTTCCTTTCCAGTCTCTTACAAACTCTATCCAACTGATTAAGGGTTACAATATTCTCCAAAATCAGAGCTTTCTTGTAACCCGGGTATAGGTTATATAAGAGCCTGTTAAGAAACTCATCATCGGAAATTTCGTGCGTCAGACGAAGACGAAGTCCCTCCATGTCCATTCGGAAGTCAGAAAATATTTCCCGAGAACGTTGCTTCCTGGCTTCCATCAACCGTTTGACATCACCATCACCTTCCCCATCATCGAACTCAATTTTCATGGCCGTTTTCAGGTTGGACCATGACGTGTTCGAATGCCTCCGAATATATTGCCAGTACCAGGTCTCGGCACGGCCCTGAAGGAGTTGAGTGATCGACAACACCAAACCTTCCAACGGATATCCATCTCCCTTGGCCAAAGTTTCAATTCGAAAGATGAACTCCGCTAGCGACAGAGCTTTGCCCGAACCATCAAATCGAACCCGCCAGTTAGAAACTGGATTACGACGCCTAAAATGTTCAGGGAGGCGGTAGTCAGGCTTATCGTCGGTATCGCTGAGTTGAAAAGGAGCGACATTTCATGGTTCCCTCACAGGCCTCCCCCCGCTCAGTGGTGGCATTACAGACGGTGGATAGCTACGAACAGAAGCAACAAACCGGGGCGCTGCAGCTGGTTCCTGCACCGGGGCGCTGCAGCTGGTTGTTGCCGCTGTTCTTCGAGCAGACTGGACATAGCGGCAATTTGCGTGTGATCGAACTGGGTTGCAGAGGCTGTCACAGATCTATCATGAGGTAAGTGGACCCTTTGACGTTTCGATTGATTTTTAAACCGTTTTCCTCTTCTTCCAGACGAACCAGTTTTGTGAACGGCGCCTGTGGACAACCGAGTTGATAACCCCTGTATCGAAGTGGGGTCAGAATGCGGCGAATTGTTCGACGAGCTCAGCTGACTAACTCCCTTTCGAGAGGTCATCAACGTCGCACCAGGCTCAGAAGAGGGGTGGCCGGCCAATATTGTCGGAGCTGGAATAAGCGGCTGTTTCGGCAACACCCCCTTATTACCAGGCTGATTGGCAACGGCGCCCACAGGCGGCAGCGGAAATTGGTCAAGGGGTGGACCTATAGCTCCCTCCCGTTCGTCGATTACCGTCAACCTCCCATCCTCAGAATACGAATGGTCCGAGCCAAGCATCTGTGCGGTAATGAACTGTTGCTCTGCAATTCGAGTGAGCTCCGAATTGAGTTCATTTTTAATTCGCCGCACCGATGCCGAGTAATCCTTACGAGCCGACTTTAATAGAAATAATCTATTTTTAACGTGCTGAATTTTTGTTGCTGCGCGGAGCAACAGATCTTCATCCGTTTCTCGAATACCATCACTGACCAGCGAGTGACATGCAGCGGCTTTGCTTTCACAAAGTGCGAGTTCAGCGGCAGAATCTGGAATGCTTTCTTTTGGGGGACGGCGACCTACCCTTTGCTCGCGCTCTAAGGCGGTGCACAATTGAGCGTACTTACTCTGGGCGTTGTCCGACGACCCTAACAAACCCCGCAGCTCTAATTCATATTGAATTTCGTCGGGATCTAACCTGGCTGGATCCATATTTGGTTCAGGTATACAAATTAATTTTTCGCCAAGACTACTTATAATAAAAATTTTCTATTTGTGGAATACCACCAGTACACAAATTATGGCTTGTACCTACCGGCAGCTTAACCGTGATTATTATTATTTTTTTTTTTTTTTTTCCTTTTTTTTTATTTGTTTCTTTATAAATTAATTTAACAAATATTGTAATTACTACTACTAGTTACTACAAAATAAATAAATTAATAAATAACAATCAATGTAAATAATCAAATACTTTTAAAACTATTTATTATAATTACTGAAAAATAAATAACATTAATTGTAAATTTACTAACTATTTTCAACAAAAAAAATAATATAAGTAAATACCAATGATGGTAAAATAAATAATAATAACCCTACACCTAATATAAATAATCTAAAAAAAACCACTCTAATAATTATAATTAGTTTAAATACATAATAACCTGATTGTAAAAAGGGACTAATACTAAATACGACTACAAAAAAAATACTTTAATAAATAACGATAATTGTAAATGAACGAGAAAAAACTACACCTAATATAAATAAAACTACCAAAAAAACTAAACTAATACTAACGAATATTGTAAAAATAAGCAAAAACTAACAAATATTGTATATTAAAAAAAAAGAGACAAAAAAATTTTTTTTTAAATAAACAAAACACTACTCGTTTTAATTTTATTTTTCCTCAAAATTTTCTCTCCGTCAGCGCTCGCTCGACCGAGGAACCAATAGCAAAAAAAAATTATAAAACCAAAAAAAATCAAAACGAAATACCGCAACCCCAAAAAAAAATCCAAATCAAATATAAGAAATAAAAAACAAAACCAAAATCCAATAACAAAAATTCAATTTTTCTGAGATAATTTTTCAACACCCCAGAATGGATGCACTCTGGACCCTTTTTTATAATGGACTGGGAAGGGAAAGGGTTAGGGTCGGAATAGGGTTAGGGAGAGGGGAAACTTCAATGAGAAATACTCCCCCAATACTACAAAAAAATCTTTGGCCGTCCCAATTCACACAAAATTCAACCTACGTTGAGCACAAAAACACAAACATGCTAGGACCCCCTTTGAGACTACTAAAAGCGGGTGTCTAACTAGCGGACGGACACTTTGGGGAGGATACGTCAAGGACCTCCTTAACGCAATTTCTAACCCCCCAAAATAAATAATACAAAGGACACTGGAGGACAGGTAATGGACAACCAAAACCCTTATCTAACTACCAGCACACAAACTAAATTGGAACAACCTCCGATGTTCCCCATAGGAAGGAAGAATACCACCCGCGGAAGGGGAAGACGTTGCAGTATTGATCGCCCCTCCATCCTACTTAAGCAACCTCAGATGGAGATTTCAAAAACAAAAAATTTTTTATAAGCCACAAATTTTGGACACCAATTGTAAAACAATTGGTGCATCTTCATGTCCCAATTTGGGCGCCAATTGTAACAGGATGAGTAATTTTGTTCAAAAAAAAATTACCACCTGCTAACTGTTAGGTAAGTCGGAGGAGGTAACTTCGGAGTTCTAGTGCAGTGGGCGCCAGGTCTAGGGTGACCAACAGCGCATCACAAAAAAAAAACGCTAGACCAAAATTTCTATTACTAGAACTCCTTGGACCACTGGGATTTCCTCCTAAGTTTTGCCAGCTACGCTCAGCCTGTGGGGCGTGAGTCGACCAGTGATCCAAACGGCAATCAATACAACAATACGATGCTGCTTTCACTAATAAAAATTTTCACAAAAAAAAATCTTTAGAGTGAAGCACCATCGCTTAAGGAATTAGGAGAGAAAGGACAAGAATCCAAGCGGTGCCAACACACTACAATAGCGGTGCCAACACACTACAATAAACACTCCAAGCGGTGCCAACACACTACAATAAAATAATAAAAAAATTTGGAATTTTCAAAAAAATAAATAAAATTCCATATAAATTATAATAAATAAAAAAACGATATAATATTTCAATTTTTTTTTTCTTTAATAATTTAATTTCACAAATTGTATCGGTGGTGAATAAAATTTAGTTTTTAATATATATATATAATTCTTTTAGTAAATTTTTAATTATTATGGTGTACGCAACTTCAATAAATAACTATTTAAATTTTAATAAACTAACTGAATGCATTCTTTAATAAATAACAAAAAAAATTACTCTACCACAAAACTAATAATTTAACAAAAAAAAAAACTAAGCAAAAGCAACAATTTAGACTTCTTACTTTACTCGATAATAGTAAATAAATAAATAATTAATCAAACTACTATACAAAAATTATTAATTTACACAAAAAATAACCAAAAGCTAACGCGTACACCTCATTTATGAATAAATTAATAAATATAAATTACTATCACATACCTGGTCTGCCGCTTCCTCCTCTGGACATGTCTGGACGGGAACCAGCTACCGAAGGTACCTACACTTATTACAAAAAAAAAAGTTTAAAAAAAACAATCAAAATCACCACAAATTATGGTTGAAACGATTGAACAGAACGGACGTGTTTTATATCATCGGCAAATATTTAAATCTAATTTCTTTTTTATAACAGTACGAACTTTATATCCATTGTTTTTTATTTTTATATTTATTATGAAATGATATAAATCTAATTTAACATAAAAATGCAGAATAATTGTGGTTTGTGTTCGGCATCAATTAATAGAGGTGAATCGCTACCATGTAGTGGATTTTGTAAAAGAAATTTTCATGCTAAAAAATGTTTGAAATTGAGTGATTATGAACTAAAATTTTTTAATGAAAAATCAATTAAAGGTTTTGGATACACTTGTGAAGGATGTTTGGATTCGATTAAAATCCTTCAAAACAATCACAATGAGATTAAAATATTACAAAATTCTCAAACAGATCAGATGATTAATAGCTTTAAAGAATTAAAAAGTGAATTATTTGAAATTAAAAGGTCGATAACCGACAAACAAGAACAAGTGCATGAAACAATAGAAATAAAAAATAATGAAAAAATTAGTTTTGCAGAATTATTTAAGAAACCGGTGGAGATTGCTCCAGTATTAGTAAAACCGAAAGAGAAACAAAATGTTCAAAAAACAAAGGCAGATATTAAAAATAAGATTTCCCCATCAAATCTTTCTATTAAGGTGAATAATATTTTTGAGAGAAGAGATGATGTAATTGCAATTAGTTGCGATAATGAGGAATCTGTAAAAAAAATAGGGGAAGTTATGAAAAGCAAAATGAGTGATAATTATGAAATACATTTACCAAAAATGAAAAATCCGAAAATATTAATAAGTGGGTTGAGTGAAAATTTAGAGGATGAGAGTTTAATAAATGCAATCAAAAAGCAAAATAATGTTAATATTAACGAAATTAAATGTATAAAAATTTACAAATCTTTTAAAAATCATATGATATATAATGCGTTGTTAGAAATAGATAAAGAGGCATTTAGAGAAATTATGGATCAAAAATATTTTTTTATAGAATATGACAAATGTATTGTTTATGAAAAAGTAAATATAAAAAGATGTTTTAAATGTCTGGTATATGGACATGTAACATCAAAATGTACTGCATCTAAAGTTTGTTTAAAATGCGGTGATTCAACTCATGAAATTAAAGACTGTACCAGTGAGATTATAAAATGCATTAATTGCTGTAACGTTAAAGATAAAACAAATTTTGATAAAATAGATGTAAACCATAGTGCTACAAGTGTAGATTGTCCAGTGTACAGAAGAAAATTATTAATAGAGAGGGGTAGGATAAATTATTAGCAATTAAAAGATTCAAATTGTTTATATTTAAATGTTCAAGGGCTAATAAATAATTTTGATGAGCTAGAGACAATAGTGTATGAAAATAATTTCGAATTCATTTGTGCAACTGAAACTCATATCACTCAAATGAATCAAAATAAAGAAATTGAGTTGTACAACTATAATACTATAAGGTGTAATTCTATTTCCACTCAATCTTGGGGGGTAGTTATGTATATTAAGGATTATTGGAGCTATGACATAATTGTGAACACAGAAATTGATAAAAAAATATGGTATTTGTTAATAAAAGTTTCTTATAAAAGTCATTGTTATGTACTAGGTGGGATTTATAGATCTCCAAGTTATCCAGAAACAATTTTTATACAACATTTTGTTGAATGGATGGAAGATCTAAGCATGAATGTGAATGATATTATAATTATGGGTGATATAAATATAAACTGGTTAAATAATAGTACATATAAAAATCAATTAAAAACTTCTATCGAAGATAATGCTTTCAGTCAGATTGTTAATGTGCCAACTAGGGTTACGTGCATTCCCAAACATTAATAGATTATGTACTAACAAATAATAAATTTAAAACTACAGCTGAAGTTCCAATTGGGTTAAAAATAAGTTATCATGAGAGTTTGTTAGTTACAATTAATACGCTTTCAAATGATATTCTTCCACATGAAAAGGAGGTGAATATATTTAGCTACAAAAAAGTAGATTTTCTAAATGAACTAAAAAATAATGATTTTCATGTAAATAATATGAAGGATCCAAACTGTAGTGAATTAGCGGAAAGATTTAGTAATAATTTCATAACAACCATAAACAAATTTAGTAAAAATAAAATATTAAAAAATAAACAAAATGAGTAGTTTAATAGTACATTAAAAAATTTAAGAAATAATAAAGTAGTTAAATATGAAATGGCTAAGTGGACTAATGAAGAAAATGACTGGAATAATTATAGAATTCATAGAAATAAGTTTAAAAATGAATTAAATAAAGCTAAGAGTAAATTTATAAGTAATAAAATTGATATGTCGTCTGATCAGAGTACAATGTGGAGAAACTTAAAAAAATTGGTGCTGAACGAAGAAGAAAAGTATATTGTAGAGATTTGTTTATAATAATCAGAAGTATAATAATAGTATAAGAATTTCAAATATATTGAACAACTTTTTTGTCAATAGCATTGGAGAAATTAGATCAACTATTCCAGATATTTGTTATGTAAGTAAAATTGCTAACTATGAATATATAAGTTTCAAATTTACGCAAATAAATAGTGAAAAATTAAAAACAATATTAAAAAGTATGAATAATAAAAAAGATACCAATGGTGCAAATATTAAAATGTACCTTGACGCGTATAATGTATGTGGTGATCTACTATTAAAAATTGTTAATAAGTCACTATCAGAAGGAATTTTTCCGGAATATTGGAAAGAATCAGTTGTGGTGCCGATTGCCAAGGTGTAAAATACAAAAAAACCAGAAGAGTTTAAGCCAATAAATATGTTACCTGTAGAAAGTAAGATATTGGGAAAAATAGTTTACATGCAATTACGTGATTACCTAGAAAGTTACAATTTAATTTCAAATTATCAATCTGGTTTTCGTAAAACCCACAGTTGTGAAGCTTTATTGAATTTAGTAATCACAAAATGGAAAATAGAAGTTCATGATAAAAATGTTATAGTCGCCGTCTTTCTAGACTTAAAAAGGGCGTTCGAAACGGTTGACAAATGTATATTGTTAAAAAAATTGGAGTCTTATGGTATAAGAGAAAAGGAATTATGCTGGTTTACATCGTATTTGAGTAATAGACGACAAAGAACTAAAATTCATAAAACTGTGTCTGATACAATTGATGTCCGGTTTGGTGTTCCGCAAGGATCATTATTGGGTGTATTGCTGTTTATTGTTTATATAAATGATATGGAAAAAGCAATTGAATTTTGTAAATTAATTCTGTTTGCTGATGATGCGTTGCTGTTTTTTGCTGGTACTACTGTAGCTGAATATATACATAAATTAAATGCTGATCTTAAAAATTTAGCAGTATGGTTCGATATGAATAAATTGAAACTAAATTTAGATAAAACTAAAGCTATGATAATTAATGGTACATTAGATATAGAGGTAGTTGATGAGTTCAAATACTTAGGAATTTTAATAGAAAACAAATTAACGTAATAGCAAAAAAACTATACTTTTTTAGTAAAATTAGGAAAAGAATTTCATCAATTAGTGCTAGTAGGGTAACGTGATGATAAAACCACATTTTGAATACTGCTCAACTGTTTTGTTTATGTGCAATAATGATATGCTTAACAGATTACAAAAATTGCAAAACAAAGGTATGCGTATAATATTATTATGTGGTATGTTGACACCGATCAAAAATATGTTAAGTAGATTAGTATGGATGAGCATAAATCAAAGAATTATCTTTAATGTTATGATATTTATTTATAAAATGAAATTTAATCTATTACCTGGATATTTGAGTGATAGGTTAATATATGTTAATGATGTACAACCTTACTCATTAAGAGCGGCCAATGATTTTCAACTAATGAACTTTAGAAACGATAAGACGAGAAATATGGTGATGTTTAAAGGTCTGAAATACTTCAATGAATTGCCAGCGGATATAAAAAATGAAAATAATTTATATAAATTTAAAACTAAACTGACTAAATATAGTAAAGATAGATTTAAATAATTATATTGTTAGAATATTTATGTATATTGAATTTAAAAAGTAGCAAAGTATTGCTAAATAAATGGATATAACAAAAAAAAAAACCAAAAAAAAAACAAAAAAAAACAATTTTTAACAAAATTTTAAACGTTGACGCCGTCGCTGCCGTTCTGCCTCCACTTTTAAGTTGCTAGATTTTTATTTGCTTTTTTTTTCTCTGGATCGGTGCGATGCGGGTTTTTTTTTGTTTCTTTTTGTTTTTGTTTTTTTTTTAAATAAGCCACAATTTTGGGCATTACACCACCAAGGTACTATTTACAAAATTTAATAGGACTTCTATTATTTTCATTAGTTTATTTATTTTTATGTTCTTTTCTTTTTATGTTTTACCGTGTCGGACGCGGAAATTTTATTATTATAAATAATTAATTTTTATTTTCTTATTTATTTTATTTCTTCAATTAAAGTTTTTTTTTTCTTCACTACATAATTTTCTTTATTTTTCTTTTAAGTGTTTTTTTTTTGTTCAGCCAATACGTAACAACAAAATTGTTATTTTTTTTCTAAAAGTTATGATCTTTAAAATTTAATTTTTTACGCCGCGGCTATTTAATTTAAAAAAAAACTTTAAAAAAAAAATACAAAATCAAAATCTCCAAAAATACAAAAAAAAACTTTCAAACCAAAATTAATTCAAAAAAAATACAAGCAAAAAAAAAAATGTCCGGCCGTCCGGCAACACAAATTTTTCCGACTCCCCGGAACAATCAATTTTTTCAAAAAAATTTTCATATCGAAAAACTATTGTTTCCTCGATCACGCGATCTCTTGACTTTCGGAATCCAAACATGGCCCACAAGGGCAACAAAGGTTGTCTATTGTTTTCTGTTCCGAAAATCAAGAGACCGCAGCGCTGACGGGAATTTCGACTTACTACTAGCATGGCTACCCACCTCCAATTTACCTCCGCGCCTGTCTACTAACTGACATCTGAGATGTAACAAGCCGCCATACAATTAACATCAAGATGGACGCAGACGTAAACAACTAAACAAGGTATTTTTTTAAATTATCTTAATTTAATAATTTTTTTATTTTTTTTTTAGGAAAATATATTAAAAAAATACACGGTGTCACAAGTTGTCTAAATTGACATTGAAATAAAAATATTGCTGAAAATTTTTGGGATTTTTTTTTTGTTTCTCTTCGATTTTTTTTGCGGTTCTGTATTTCTTTTTGATTTTTTTTGGCTGTTGGTTCCTCGGTCGAGCGAGCGCTGACGGAGAAATTTTTTTAAATAGACAGTAGAGCGGAGAATTAATGAAATAGAAACTAGCAGTGTTTGGTTTTATTTATTTTTCGTCTCTTATTTATTTACAGTAGTGTTATTTATTAGTTAGTTCAGATTTTTCTTGTTAGGTTAAATAGAAGTTAAGAATTATTAGAGATTTAGTTTTGTTTTGAATTATTTACAATTATCGTTATTATTTAATTTATATTTTTGGTTAGTCGTATTTAGTAGTAGTCCTTTTTACATTTAAAGTTATTTATTTTTACACTATTTATAATTATTAGTTGTTTTTTTGTTATATCATTTATATTAGGTGTATGGTCATTTTTTTTCTTTTTGCAATTATTGATATTTATTTAAATTATTTTTGTTTATTAGTTGGAAGTAGTGGTAGTCAATTTACAATTAATGTTATTTATTTTGCAATAATTATAATAAATTGTTTTTTAAAATTAGTTGATCATTTACATTAATGGTTATTTATTAAACTAATTATTTTTGTAGTATAAGTATATATCTACTAGAATAATTTTTTTTTGGATTAAATTAAAAGAAAAAAAAACATTTGGATGGTACAGAATTATATTAGGAAGTGTACGATAGTTTTTTTTTTTTTATTTCATTAGCTAGTATTATTTACATTAATTTATTAATTTATTGGTGGTCACAAAAATTTAGTTGCCACTGCGTATTTCCTTAAAAATTATTTATTAGTTAGTTAAAGTAGTGTTACATAGTAGTAGTAGTTTACAATAATTGTTAATTTATTTTTATAAATTTTTTTTTTGTTAATATTAAATATAATTTTATGGATAAAAATATCATATGTTAAGCGGCCGGTAGGTACCCGCCATAATTTCGGTACTGGTGGTTTTCTAAAAATAGAAAAAAAAATTATTATAATAATTATTCTTGGTTGAAAACAATAAAAAAGCTATACCTGAAAAAAAAATATGGATCCAGCCAGGTTAGATCCCGACGAGATTCATATGCATTAGAGCTGCGTGGGTTGTTAGGGTCGGCGGGCAACGCCCAGAGTAAGTACTCTCAATTGTGCATCGCTTTAGAGCGCGAGCAAAGGATAGGTCGCCGTCTCCCAAAAGCAAGCATTCCAGATTCTGCCGCCGAACTCGCACTTTGTGAAAGCAAAGCCGCTGCCTGTCACTCGCTGGTCAGTGATGGTATTCGTGAAACGGATGAAGATAAGTTACTCCGGGCAGCTTCAAAAATACACCACGTTGAGGATTGATTATATCGTTTAAGGTCGGCTCGTAAGGATTACTCGGCATCGGTGCGGCGAATTATAAATGAACTTGGTTCGGACCATTCGTATTCTGAGGATGGTATGTTTACAAGAATCGACTAATGGGAGGGAGCTACAGGTCCACCCCTTGACCAATTTCCGCTGCCGCCTGTGGACGCCGTTGCCAATCCGACTTGTAATAAGGGGGTGTTGCCAAAACAGCCGCTTATTCCAACTCCGACAATATTGGCCGGCCACCCCTCTTCTGATCCTGGTGCGACGTTGATGACCTCTCGAAAGGGAGTTAGTCAGCTGAGCTCCTCGAACAATTCGCCGCATTCTGACCCCACTTCGATACAGGGGTTATCAACTCGGTTGTCCACAGGTGCCGTTAAAAAAACTGGTTCATCTGGAAGAAGAGGAAAACGGTTTAAAAATCAATCAAAACGTCAAAGCGTCCACTTACCTCATAATGAATCGGTAATAGCCTCTGCCACACAGTTCGATCACACGCAAATTTCCGCCATGTCCAGTCTGCTCGAAGAACAGCGGCAACAAATCGCCGAACTCCAAGCGCTGGTAGCTCGACAACATCTTTCGGAACCAGCTGCAGCGCCCCGGTTTGTTGCTCCTGTTCGTAGCTATCCACCGTCTGTAATGCCATCACTGAGCGGGGGGAGGCCAGTGAGGGAACCATCAAATGTCGTTCCCTTTTCGACGATAGCGACGATGAACCTGACGACCGCCATCGTGAACATTTTAGGCGTCGTAGTCCAGTTTCTAACTGGTGGGTTCAATTTGATGATTCGGGCAAAGCTCTGTCGCTAGCGGAGTTCATCTTCCGAATCGAAACTTTAGCCAAGGGAGATGGATATCCGTTGGAAGTTTGGTGTTGTCGATCAATCAACTCCTTCAGGGCCGTGCCGAGTCTTGCTACTGGCAATATATTCGGAGGCATACGAACACGTCATGGTCCAACCTGAAAGCGGCCATGAAAATTGAATTAGACGATTGGGAAGATGATGGTGATGTCAAACGGTTGATGGAAGCCAGGAAGCAACGTTCTCGGGAAATGTTTTCTGACTTCCGAATGGACATGGAGGGACTTCGTCTTCGTCTGACGCACGAAATTTCCGACTATGACTTTCTGAACAGGCTCTTATATAACCTATACCCGGGAAAGAAAGCTCTGAGAAAGCTCTACAAGAAAGCTCTGATTTTGGAGAATATTGTAACCCTTAATCAGTTGGATAGAGTTTGTAAGAGACTGGAAAGGAAGTGGCGGGAACTTGGTGAGTCAGCCGAGGACCAAGTTCGTCCCCGTAGAATATATGTCCATGAGTCGGAGGAGAACGTTGACTCAAATTACATACTTACAAATCCGGCGCTCCAAAAGTCCAATCTACCAGAACCGCCAAGTCCGTCCGTTCCAATTAAAGAAGTCCTGTCCGTCCGAGATAATAAATTTCATCCGGGAGTTCCGTCCGCCACTGTCGTACCTGCCGACAAAAATAGATATGTTATTTGTTTTAATTGGGATGATTTGGGACATCTATTTCGAGATTGTCCCCATCCATTAGAAGTATTTTGTTATCGCTGTGGTTTCAAAAATACTTACGTTAATAGGTGTCCAAAGTGTCATCCCGGCAACCTTCAGGAAAACTCCAAAGCGGGTTTGGGAAACTGGAGGCAACCAAGCTACCGCCCTCGTCCGAATCCTCCAGCGTAGAGTCCGGTGATAGGTACAAGTTAGGTGTAGCTTCTAAGAATCGTCCATTAAGTAAAGCGAATTAGGTTTAGTTAAAAATTGAAATAATAGTAGAACCAAAAAACATTTTAGTAAGAGGGAGCAAATCCCGAAAACGTTGAAAGCTATATACCTCAGGCCGGATGGAGACAATCGTCCTTTCATGAAGGTACAAATTGCAAATAAAAACCATTTTGCGTTGTTGGACAGTGGGGCCAATATTAGTTGTTTGGGGAAGGATGGGGAAAATTTGTTGCGGGAGTTGAACATTTCGTACACTCCGATCACGTCCATTGTGAATACGGCCGATGGTAACCCTCAAGGTGTCATCGGTTACGTATTCCTGAACATTATTTACAATGGCGTGACAAAAACCATCAAATTTTTTCTGATCCCCTCTATTCAACGGTCCATGATTTTAGGAATGGATTTTTGGGACGGTTTTAATGCGATTCCGTTTAAAAATCTAGAAATATCTGAATTAACTAATTATGATAAAAAAATGCATAAGTTGAATATTTACCAACAACAAAGGCTTCACGAAGTGATCGATTCGTTTCCGTCGTTTAGTACATCTGGTCTGGGGACAACTACGATTCTTAAACACGAAATCGACGTATCCATTATCTCTGCCTATGCAAAAACTGTTAGATTTAGAATTAGATAAAATGCTAGAGCAGGATATAATCGAAGAGAGTCGAAGTGCATGGGCATCGCCCTTGACGTTGGTGAAAAAAGCAAAGGGCACCAAGAGTGATGCCAATCCACTTCCTCACATCAACTCGATTTTTGGTAGAGTCAAAAACACCAAATATATCACTAGTTTAGATCTTAAAATGGCGTTTTGGCAGGTTGAACTGGAGGAGAAATCCAGAGACAAAACCGTATTCATCGTCCCCGGTCGTGGGTTGTACCATTTCGTTCGGTTTGTCCAACTCCCCGAAGACACTTTGCAAGCTTATGGATAAAGTTATCCCTTACGAGCTTCATGAGGATGTCTTCGTTTACCTTGATGATCTTTTGATCCTCTCGGAAGACTTTGACATCCACATGGAGCTCTTGAGAAAAGTAGCAGGGTGCTTGAGGGAAGCTGGACTAACCATAAACATCGAGAAAAACCGATTTTGCCAGACCGAAACCAAATATTTAGGTCACCTTATTGATCACGAAGGCATTAAAACGGACCCTGAAAAAATCGACGCCATCCAAAACTTTCCGAGGCCAAAAACTGTGCGACAGATCAGACGGTTTTTGGGCATGACTGGATGGTATAATCGTTTCATAAAAAATTACGCGGAAGTTGCGGCGCCTATTACTGATTTATTAAAAGGTAAAAATCCGGAAAAGTGGAATGATGCCGATGAGGCAGCATTCCTAGCTTTGAAACTAGCCTTAACGCAGGCCCCCGTACTCGTAAATCCCGATTTTAATCGTGGGTTCTCCGTACAATGTGATGCGTCGAAGACGGAGGTGTTCTCTTCCAAACAGATGAAGCGGGGCATGAACATCCCATAGCGTACATGTCCCAGAAACTAAATTCCGCTCAAAAAAATTATAGCGTGACGGAATTAGAATGCCTCGCAGCGGTACTTAGCATAAAAAAATTCCGACCTTACATTGAGGGGACCGAATTTACTGTGATTACCGACCATGCCAGCCTAAAGTGGTCGGTGGTGAAAAGAAAGAGACTACTATATCCAGGCTGCCTTCATTTTTTATTAATTATACTCCTTCCATATTTTCTAATTCGTTGGTGCGAAGCTTGTAAAGAAGCGAAAGTTTAAGACCGCCTCGGGTTGTACAAAGTCCTCCGGTCCATTCGTGGCAATATATAAAACATTTTTAAGACCGCCTCGGGTTGTACAAAGTCCTCCGGTCCGTCCGTGGCAATATATTAATATTCACATAAATTATGAATTCCGTTCGGAACGGAGAAATGTTCGATTTTAGCTCCGACGGAGACTTCCTAATTCTAAATTCCGTTCGGAATATTATTCATTTTCGAATCCGTTTCATTCGTATATTTGTATTTTAAATTACGATCAAAATATCAAGTTCATACGAAAAAATTCCGAAAAAAAACAGTTGGGGAAATTGAAATTAAAGTCAACTTTTGATAAAAAAAATTGGCTCAAAATATTTCCTTTTAAATGTATAAAATTTTCTAAGTTTTCTTCATCAATATTTTATTCATTTTCAGTACACAAATTCAGAAATTAATACTTTTAAAATAATTTACATCAAGTCGGTATGAAAAAAAATGAAAAATAATATTTTAAAAATATTTAATTTTTGAATTTGAAGTAAATTAGCTGATTTCGAAAATCCGAAAAATGGGTTTGCTATGGCAATATTTTTATACGATTCCGAGGTATTTCATAATTCCATTTTTTTCTCCGTCGGAGTGGAAATCTCCGACGGAATATCTTCCGAACGGAATTGATGATTTATGTGAATGATCTTCTTGGTCCATATCCTAGATCTAAAAAAGGAAATACATGTATATTGATAGTTCTTGACCAATTCTCTAAATTTGTTTTACTCAAACCTTTGCGTCAGGCAACAAAAGGTCCGATCATTAAATTCCTGGAATCCGAAGTTTTCCATCTTTTCGGCATTCCAGAAGTGTTGTTGTCTGACAACGGGGTGCAATTCACTGCAAAGGAATTTGAAAAATTAATAAAAACTTACAATATTAACCACAAATTTACCGCTCCGTACCAATATTAACCACAAATTTACCGCTCCGTACCATTATAAGTCAACATTTTAAAAAGTAAATTTATTGTAATTTTTTTTTAGTAAATTTTTTAGATATTAACTAAAATAAAAAAATAAATTTTCAATTTTATTTGAAAAATTTATTTTTTTATTTCTTAAAAAAAAATCAAAATATTTATTAAAATATATATATATGTATGTCATTTTGCTATATGTATATATAAAAAATATCTATGGATACAAAAAAATTATATATAAAAAAAATAAAAATTATATAAAAAAATGTATATATTTTTTTATATGGATAAAATATATATTTTTAATTTCATATATACATATATATATATATATATATATATATATATATATATGTATGTGAAATCAGAAAAAAAAAATATATATATGTATACAAAAAAATACATACATATATATATATATATATATATATACACACCTGTTTTTGGTGTCTGTATATATAATATATATATATATATATATATATATATATATATCCATATAAAAAAATATATACATATTTTTATATAATTTTTATTTTTTTTTTATACAATTTTTATGTATCCATATATATTTTTTTAGATATATATATTTTATATACCTATATAAGAAAATTACATACATATATAATGTTTAATAAATATTTCGATTTTTTTTTTTAGTGCGCTCTGCAAAAAATATTTTTAATGCGCTCTGCAAAAATTTCGTTTTGGCATATTATTTGACACCCATGTCAAAATTATAGCAAGAAAAAAAAAAGCAAGAAAATTTTCTTGCTCGGGAAGTAATTCACCCGTCATATTTTTTCTCTTTCGCACTCACAAGAAAGAAAAGGAAAAAATATTGAACGTCAGAATTATAGTGCTATAAATAGATAATGTAAATGCACACTAAAGAATGGGATGACAATGACGCTACTGTGTCCATGACGCTACTGGGTTTTCTAATTCTACATTACATTTCGGATATCATATGATGCATGATGCTGTGGTCAGGAATCTGGAAAACGCACAAAAAAGGCACGAAAAAATTTATAATTTGAGATCAAATAAAAATTTTAAAAAGTACTTAGCTGGGCTCGGATTCTCTGAGTCGATATCGAGTACACGATATCGAAATCTAACGATAAATTTCCTATTTGGATTTTTATCATACGATGATCGAGTATAAAACGATAAATTTCATTCGATAGGTATTTTGTCATCGAATGAAATTATTTATCAAAAATAATTAAATCAAAAAAAAAAAAAACAATAATTTTTTATATAAAGCCTAGTACGCTGCTCTTGCTAAACTTAATTTTAATAGTAGAGATAAATAATGAAGTTTTAATAATTAGTAATTAAATATTATTAATCATTAATTTATAATTAACTAAATATTAATATTTAATAATTGAAGTTAAATTTTATATGGAAAATTATGTTTAGCAAGAGCAGTGCACTAGGCTTAGCTATATAATTTGAAATTATATTTCTCATTTATTATTGAAATAAAATCTAGTACATTTTAAAATAATTTCGATACGGATATCAATCGATTAACCTGATTCCAATTTTTTATTTCGAGAATCGTTATCGAAATTTTTACTAGATTATCGTTCTGCGCGATATCGACTTAGAGAATCCGAGCCCTGGGCAAGTTGTTTATCATCGAACTCACGTATTAAGTGATTTCCAGAAAAATATCACAGCGAAATTTGTTAAGCCCTGGACAAAATGTACAATTGTCGCCGAAAAGGGACAAGTGTGCTACGTGGTAGCAGATCACGACACCTTGAAACGCTACGTTGTCCACGGCAAAGACTTAAAAACCTGAGAAGAAAAAAATTGTTAGGATTCTATTGGTCAGAAAAAAATACAGTATTGGTGGGAACAAAATATAAATTATGGCCCGGCTAGCATAAAAGTATAATCTAATCTAGTCAGGGTGTGGGACAGCCCCACGTTGACGGAAGAAAAAAAAAGTTTTTACCACCTGTGATATTTTCCGATAATTGTTATTTGGTTAGTGTTCGTTAGATTTTTTTTATTTACAATTATTTGTTATTTATTTAGTATTATTGAGTTAATTTTTTTTTTGTTATTTATAATATTATTATTTCGGTTAGTTTAATTTTTGGTATTTATTAGTATTTATTAGTGAATAATTATTTACACTTAGATGTTAAGTGTAGTATAGCATTAGTATTAGTTAATTTATACTTAAATGTAGTTAGTATTAGTTAATATAGTTAAATTTTTTTGTATTTATTATTATTTATTAGTGGTTAGTTAATTTACACTTATATGTAAGTAGGTTAGTTTTTGTTTTATTAATGAGGTGATAGTTATCCTAATCCAAATTACATGGCTACCCACCTTTATCCCGTGAGTCACTGAATTAAATTTAATAGTAAGTAACATTTTTTTTTGTATTATTAGTTAATATGATTACATTTATTAATACAAGTTAGTTATAAGTTAGTTAAAATTTTTTTTTGTTATTTAATTTGGGAATTATAGGTTAGATTTATTATTTATGATGTGGAAATTTTTTTTTTGTTAATATTATTTATTAGGTAAATTTACAATTATAGTTTATTTATTATTTATATTATTTAGAGTTAGTATTTATTATAGCTTAGTAGTTAAAAGTGGTTAGTTAAGTGTTATTATTATTAGAGTTATTAGTTATATGGAGTTTTTTGTTTAGACATCTGGGGTGTGGCGAGTCGGTGTTTTCGAGGCCTAAATGGAACACTAAGCTCCAGATAGGTCTGTTTTGTGATACCGTGTATTTTTTTTTATTATTAACGATGGGTAAAAAGAATTAGAAATTATTAAAATAAAAATATTAGAAAAAATTACTTTATTTATTTAATTGTTTACATCGTCCATCTTTATGTTAGTGTGCATACCGGCTTGTCATATCTCATATGTCAGTCAGTAAACAGCCGCGCAGGTAAATTGGGGGTGGGTAGCCATGTTAGTAGTAAGTCGAAATTTCCGTCAGCGCTGCGGTCTCTTGATTTTCGGAACAGCAAACAATAGACAACCTTTGTTGGCCTTGTGGATCATGTTTGGATTCCGAAAGTCAAGAGATCGCGCGATCGGGGAAACAATAGTTTTTTCGAATAAGAAAAAATTGATTGTTTTGGGGAGTAGAAAAAAATTATTGAAGCGGGACGGTCGAAAATTATTTAATTTTTTTAATTTTGAAAATGGATTTTTTTTTTAAACAAATTTTGAGTTATAAAATCTGCGGGGTGAATATTTGGGAATAAGTAACATTTAAAAATTATTATTAAAAAAAAACTATAATTGTGGTGAATTTGTATGAAAATTTGTGCATTGCGGAAATTTCTGGAAGGGAAATAAAAACAACCATTTTTGTTTTTGATAATTTTTTTTAAAAAAACAACAAAAATAACCAAAAGAAAAGAAAATTCAGCAAAGACAAAAAAACATAAAACCCAAAATTTTCCTACCCCGGCGTCTTTAACACAATTCAGAGAAAAAAAAATTAAAAACCCAGAAGTAGACTTTAATTATAAAATTATAATAAAATAATAAATCATAATAATAAAAGTGGCGAAGAGAAAAAATAACCAAAAGCCAACCAGGCCCCCTACCGCCTAGTGCGATTTTCGCAAACTTAGTTCCGAATTCGGATTTTTCGTACTGCGTAATGCGAAATTCGCAAAAGTTGCGAAAGCGAAAATAGCAAATAATCCGAATGACAGTTTAATTTTCGCAATTGCCTACTATGTATTGCTAAATTCGCATCTTTTATTACAAATTTTATTCGATAACAAATTTTCATTCGCACAGTACACATTGACTGTTATTTTTCTATTGTTTTTGAAAATTATGAAAATTTTAATATAATTTATATTAAAATAATTTATATTAAATTTCAATTAATTAATTAATATAATATAGTATCAAAGCCGTATATAATATATATACGGCTTTAATAGTATATTATATTAATATAGTATTATTAAATTATTAATGGGTTTTGCATTATTATTTGAATAATAATTGAAATTGAAAAATGTGTAAATATTTATTTACATAGTCAAATGAAAATGGTCAATTGTAAATTTAGTCATACCTAATTAATGTCTGTAATATTATGTTAATAAAATTTGTTGATTAATGGCCATGAAATTAACAAGTCGAATTTTAATTTTTAATTATTGTTACATAACTATGTGTTTTGTAAGGAAAGGTTATTTATTATTTATGATATGATTAAAATAAAAATCCGTAAAGTAAATTGTAAAAATTTTTCAATATTGCTTTATTCATTTCATTCATTTTATTTTACTTTGATCATTTAAATTTGAAAGATTGACAAATTATTCCAAAATATTGAAAAATTATGCCAAAATACGAAATAGTATGTGGCAAAACTAATTTCGGATGCGAATTTCTTACGCGGTGCCAATGGATGCGAAACTCGCAACTCTGTTTTGCGAAAATCGTATGATGCGAATTTTTTATGCGGTAGCCCGCGAGATTTTAACATACCTGGCGGGCTACCGCGTAAAAAATTCGCATCATACGATTTTTAACAATACTATATTAATATAATATACTATATTATATTAATTAATTAATTGAAAATTAATATAAATTATAAATTATTTTAATATAAATTATATTAAAATTTTCATAATTTTCAAAAACAATCGAAAAATAACCGTCAATGTGTACGAATGAAAATTTGTTATCGAATAAAATTTGTAATAAAAGATGCGAATTTAGCAATATAGTAGGCAATTGCGAAAATTAAACTGTCATTCGGATTATTTGCTATTTTCGCATTCGCAACTTTTGCGAATTTCGCATTCGCAACTTTTGCGAATTTCGCATTACGCAGTACGAAAAATCCGAATTCGGAACTAAGTTTGCGAAAATCGCACTAGGCGGTAGGGGGCCTCTTAAATTTTTTTTTGTGTGTGATGCGTAGTTATTTCTATTTGTATTTATTTTTGCTTTTGCTCCGTCAATTTGTTTTTCTTGTTAAATAATATTAGTTTATTAATAATGAAGAAACGTAAATTTTCTATTTATTTATTTATTTATGTATTTAGTAGTATATACCATTTAAATGAGTATATAATTTATTTTGGGATTTTGTTTGGCGTACACACACAGTAATTAATTAAAAATAATTAAAAAAACAAAAAAAACATTTTTTTTGTTTTTAAATTGAAATATTTGCGTATACTATGCAAAATATATAAAAAAAATTTCACCACTTAAATAATTGAATAGTTGCGAATTAAAAATTATATTATAAACAAGGAAAAAAAAAACCAAAATCATATAGTTTTATTTATTATAATTTAATTGGAATTTTAATTATTCTTTTGAAAATTCCAAAATTTTTTTATTTTTGTTAGAGAGTGGTTCGCTGCGGTTGGTTTTGATTTCTTTTTACTAGCTGGTGAAAATGGCTGGCTGATTTTTTTATAATTTCCCAGAATGGATCACTATGGATTTCTGTTCCTTTCTTGTCCTCTTCCTTATGGTGATACTTCGTAAAATTTGTTGAAAATTTTCCGTTGTTGGAATTTTTTTTTTTGAAGTATCGCCATGTTGTTGTATTGATTGCCGTTTGGATCACTGGTCGACTCACGCCCCACAGGCTGAGCATAGCTGGCACACTTAGGAGGAAATCCCAGTGATCCAAGGAGTTCTAGTATCATAAATTTTGGTCTAGCGTTTTTCTTGTGATGCGCTGTTGGTCACCCCAGGCGGGCTACCGCGTAAAAAATTCGCATCATACGATTTTCGCAAAACAGAGTTGCGAGTTTCGCATCCATTGGCACCGCGTAAGAAATTCGCATCTGAAATTAGTTTTGCCATATACTATTTCGTATTTTGGCATAATTTTTCAATATTTTGGCATAATTTGTCAATCTTTTGGCATAATTTTTTATTTAAATATAAAAATTAATCAAATTTAAATGATCAAAGTAAAATAAAATGAATGAAATGAATAAAGCAATATTGAAAAATATTTACAATTTACTTTACGGATTTTTATTTTAATCATGTCATAAATAATAAATAACCTTTCCTTACAAAACACATAGTTATGTAACAATAATTAATAAATTAATAAGGCAATAACCAAAAGAATCAATTTAAAAATTAAATTCCACTTGTTAATTTCATGGCCATTAATTAACAAATTTTATTAACATAATATTACAGACATTAATTAGGTATAACTAAATTTACAATTGACCATTTTCATTTGACTATGTAAATAAATATTTACACATTTTTCAATTTCAATTATTATTCAAATAATAATGAGAAACCCATTAATAATTTAATAATACTATATTAATATAATATACTATATTATATTAATTAATTAATTGAAAATTAATATAAATTATTTTAATATAAATTATATTAAAATTTTCATAATTTTCAAAAACAATAGAAAAATAACAGTCAATGTGTACTGTTCGAATGAAAATTTGTTATCGAAAAAAATTTGTAATAAAAGATGCGAATTTAGCAATACATAGTAGGCAATTGCGAAAATTAAACTGTCATTCGGATTATTTGCTATTTTCGCTTTCGCAACTTTTGCGAATTTCGCATTACGCAGTACGAAAAATCCGAATTCGGAACTAAGTTTGCGAAAATCGCACTAGGCGGTAGGGGGCCAGACCAGGGGGGCTACTATGAAAAAAATGCGCGCGCCGCGCCTATCGAATATCGAATTTTGCTACTATGAAATAAAAATATTCGACGTCTGTCGAATGTTCCGCCTTACCATGAAAGTTAAATTGCCGCGCCTGCGCATTTTATGCGCGATCGAATATTTATATTCGACAGCAAAATTGATGACGGATATTTATTTCCGGTAGTTATTTTAAAATGTAAGCTAAATTAAAAAATATATTTATTTAATGTGTAAATAAATTATATTAAATAAAAAAAAACAATAAATGTAGTTTAAATAAAAGTAAGAAATTTTTTTAATTTTTTATTTTCGGGTTTCAAAAAATTCAAAACAAAAAAAAAAATTTTTAAATGCTCCTCGATATAAAGCAAAATGCAATAAATCCATTTTATACTTTTTTTTTACTTTCTTTAGTTCAAAATTAAATTAATAACTTTAAGTTTACCAAAATAAACTTCTTGTTTATATTTATAAATGTCAAAAATTATGTTTTTAAACAATCAGCTGATCATTTTATTCTAAATACCCCAATAAAAATGGCAATGCGCCTATAAAAATTGGTAAAGCGCCAATGTTTTTTGTAAATGTGTCTCGGATAAAGCGTCAAAAAAGGTGTTCGATATCTAATTTTCATAGTAGGGTAATTCGACGCGGATCGCATTCTTATTTTGCGCATAATATTCGATATGCGCGGCGATCCAATAGTTTCATAGTAGCCTCCCTGGCGCCCACTTCACTAGAACTCCGAAGTTACCTCTTCCGACTTACCTTATAGCTAACAGGTGGTAATTTTTTTTAGACAAAAAATTATCATTTTGTTACAATATACATTGATTCAATATTTGTGGGTATACTCTTATACATTAATTTATAAATACTTAATTCAAATAAATAATAACATTTGTAATAATAGATATTAATTCAATCGTTATATCATATACATTAATTCAATATTTGTGTGTATACTCTTATGCATTAAGTTATAAATACATTAATTCAAATAAATAATAACATTTGTAATAAGAGATACATATTAAAAATTAATTTCTGTTAAAATTTTTTTTTTTTTTAATTTTTGAGCCCTCTCTTTTGCCCTTTGAAAATAAAATTTTATTTGCTTTAAAGCCACCTCTTCCGTAAAATCTTTTCTGTTATTTTTAACTGCTCCTGAAAGTTATAAGAAAAGAGCTATTAGCATAAAGTTATAAAATAAGAAATAGGTATAACAAATTATGTTATCACTTAGCAATTTTTTTTTCTCACTTTTTTTAAAAATTTAGCTTAATTTTAATCTGATATTTTCTCCTCCTTTAATCATTAGCAAATTGTAGAGAGAAAATTTAAACGTATTTTGAATAATATAAAAGAAAAACTAGTGTAAAATCAACTAGAAAGTATAAGAACATATTAGAATATATAGGATATATACAGTTTATTGTAACTCACCTAAGATAATCGCTAAAAATAGGGAATCCTTAATTTTAAGTTTATTATTTCTGCCAGTAAAATTAATAAGTTTCTGGACATCTGGCGAAAATAAGTGGTATATTACTCTTAGAACGGTTTCATCGACACTTTTGCCTCCCAGGCAATTGAATTTTGGGCGCAGGGAAATAAGGCCCATGGAAATAAGGCCCACAAAAAAAATGAAATAAGGCCCAAAAAATCACCATACAAATGTGGGCTTTATTTCATAATGAAATAAAGCCCAAATTTTGGGCCCTATTTCATTTTCTTTGGGTAATATTTCATTTAATTTTAGTGGGCTTTATTTCATAATGAAATAAGACCCATATTTGTTGAAATGAATGAGTTTTGATTTGCAGTTTTCCAAAAATCTGCAAGAGAAAGTTATTATGTTCCGCCCTTTTCCAAATATGTACTTCCGTAGTACAAATAATATATTTTTTTGTTTTGCAGATTTTTAGAAAAGGGCAAATCGGTGCATAGCATTACGGGCGTTAATTCCCTTAAGGGTGAGTATTAAGGCCCGAATTGTTTTCGGTGAGCCATAACTCACATTCGGCAATAATACCCTATATAATAGCCAATAATTACAAATTAAATTGTTATACATTATGAAATAAGGCCCACATTTTTTGGGCCTTATTACATTTCTTTTTGTGGGCCTTATTTCCATGGGCCTTATTTCCCTGCGCCGAATTTTGAGATCTAAGGGTTAAATTTAAAAAAAAAAATTAAGAACCAGGCAGTGAAAATTTTTGTTTTTTACCTAAATTTGTTGATATTCAGAATCAGCTTTACATTTTTCTTCAATAAGATTAAATTCATCTATATTTTCTATAGGAAGATTTATATTTTCATTTTCAACATTTTCCTTTTCTTGGTTATAATTATCTATGAAATCTCCTACTTTTGCTTGTCTTAACTAACATATCGAATTGCATCTGAAAATTTTTGTTTTTCATCAAAATGAATTTTGAAATTAATACATTAAAAATACTTACATAACTTTTTATCTGTGGTTTGCTGATTGGTTAATATTTGATTTAGCTTTTTTTAAATTTCAGTCAATAGCAAATCTTGATTTTAATGTCTTGAATGTGAATCTGTAAAAAGAAGATTACAATAATTATTAATATTGTATTATAAATTAAGAATAATCTATTTAGGATTCTTCTCAACACAGTAATTGTTATCAATTATTTGAGAAGTACATGAGAAGAATTAAGTGTGAGCATCAGCCGCGAATGCCATTATAAATATTGTGTTTACCATAGTCCATAGTAATACTTACTATATGTACCTGTATTTAAAATATTTTCTTGTCTAACTTGTATGTACTCAGATAATTGTGTTTCTATGTCTTCCTGAGAGCATTGTTCGCATTCGTAGTTTATATTCTCCGAAAAAATATTATCTTGTGTATTTTCTGTATTGGGTCTTTCCATATTTACGTTTATTATAATCTGTCAAAATATAGAAGTATTTTTTCTTTGACTATGTAATCAAAGTATTTTTTTATAGTCAAAGTATTTTTTTTTTTATTTAAATTTAAATTTACAAAGCTAATGTAGAAGTGAGATAATGTAGGTTTTGTTGTTAATTTTCATATTTAAACATTTTTTTGAATTTCCGGTAATGTGATGGTTTTTCTTTCAGTTCAAAATGTTTGACTTATATAAAAGTTTATAATTGTAGAATCAAGAGGATTTGTATAGGCTGGAAGAACTGATGAGATGTGTGTGCCAATTGCTACAATGCTATTGTTGAAATAACTGAAATTTTCAATACAAAAGATTTTGTTGTTGGTGCATAAAACTATGTTGTTTTTGTCATTTATAATAAATGTGCTGGATTCACTACAAAGCTTTTTATAATAAACTTGGCAACCTGGTATTGTTGGCCCAGAAGTCCATTTCATCATTAAATAAGGGACAAATGTTGAAGCTTCCGAATGATCTAAAAATTCCATTTCAGGAAAACGATGTGAAATCTGCATTAGTGGATTTGCAGGACCTCTTATTAATTTTTTCATATGGCCTAAATTGTTTTCGAAAGCGAAGGCACTAAAGTTTTCTAACTCACCGAAGCTTCGAACTTCATTTGTTACATGTAATAACGAGTGAACATTATATAAAATAAAATTTTCTCCATATAGTGCTTTTGCATCTGAAACGAAATTTTGAAGTAAATTTTGTGCAATTTCTATGTTGGCACCATATGTTCCTGATGAAAGAATTCTTATACCTCCATGCAAAAGTTATTAAACAAATCCTCGTTTAAAATATCCTTCAAGATTAAGGGCCCTGTATAAAATAAAAAGAGACGAAATTCAGTAGCCTTCCACAATTTATAGGTCTTAATACTGCGTGGTAATCGCGAAAAATCGTTTGGAATCTGATTTTGAAGTTTTTCAATATTTGCATCAATTGCACTTATACTTTTTTAATTAAACTTCACAAATTTATAAAAAGTATTTGGAGGTGATTCTATTATTTTCATTGTCTTGGAACCCTCCATCCAAATTTTTATTAATTTCTTTGTAACTTCGAGGTACACAACATGCATTGGGTCTAAAACAAAGTCATTTACCATATCAATCGTCAAATTTTCTAAAATAGATCGATCATTCTTATGGTGTTCTTTTTGATCGCGTTTTCTAAAACCATCATCAGTTCGGTGATTCCCAGATATATCTGAAAAACATATGATGACCTTGTGAGGAGCACTTCATACATCCATATGTTGAATTAAAATTGTTAACATATTTAATATCTGCTAAAGCTGGAGCGTCACATATAAATCCTGATATTTTGAGCGTAATAACTTTACCATTGTACTCTTTACCTTTCTTTATAATTTCTTGAAATTCTTCTACGAATGTTTTCATATAGTTATTAAACGAATCGGGTTTTTTATACCCGTAATACACACCAGCAGAAAAGATAAAATTTCGCAGTTCAGGTATTTTAAATTGAATGGGCCAAAAACAGTTTGTGGTGCTTTTGTAAATTTGCAAACCGTCAATATTTATAAATCATATTAAACTTTGACCTGGATACGATAAAATTTCCAATCGTCTTCTTATTCGTTCCATAATTCTGTAGTGCATATATTTTCCTGGTTTAATTTCTGTACATGCAATTTTTTTTCTTGGAGTATCTAACAACGTTCGTCCATCCAGAGGCAATTCCGAAAGTCCAGCTTTCTGTAAAATTTTTAACAATCCGTTCAAGGCTTTAATACATATATTATTTTCTAACGACCATCATCGCGGATGGTTGTGGAGGCTTCCGATTGTTGAACAGAAGGAATAATGGTATGTAGCTCCTCAGTTAGATTAGCTGAAAATTGTGTTTCATTGATATTATGATGTGCCTCGAAAAAAGATTCATTTTGTTGTATTGGTAAATTAAACCAGAGATTCAAATTTTCAGGATCTAGCGAGTCCCAGTCCATTATCCTCATAGTATTCAAAAAACCAGGTTCAGGTATTGAATTACTGTTCAGGTTTTCAAATTTTTTTATTTCTTTTTTTATAAATTTACTTTTTATAAATTTGCTAAATTTTTGCATATTTAATTTTTTATTATAATATTAACTTTATTTATATTTTATGAAAATTAAATTTTATTTTAATTTTATTTATTTAAATTTAATTAAATTAATTTTTTTTAATTAATTTTGATTAATAATTTTTCTTAAAATTCTATAAGTTTTACTCAAATAATAAAAACAATTTACCTGATTCTCGAAATTTCCAGAACAAAGAACTCAACGAATCGATGTGAACAAATTGTCAAAATATGTTCACAATGCTTATGTTGTGTTTTTCACCGTTATCTAAAAATTTTATCACTTTAAAATGTCGTAGTAATGTGACAATAATGTCACAAAATCATTTCACAACATTTCAACATATTAGTGTCAATTTAATGTGAACAATATTGTCACAAAATTGTTACAATTAAAATGTCGACATTTCTTGGCTACATATGGGCATTTCGTCTACAGAACAGACTCTTTTGCTGTCAATCAATCCCCAGCTAATTTGTCAAATTATTTACAAATGTGATTTATATTACAGCGAGAGCTTTTTTTAAAAAGTTGAAAGAAATTATAACATTTTTGTTAATTTATGTGTGAAAAAAATAAAGATTTGTATTTAAAAGTATTAATTTAAAACAGTATATATTATATCAATATTTTGTGATGACTTGTTGTGTATTTAAAACGTGTAAATATGATTTGAATCTAAATTGTAAATTATTGCACTAAAATATTCAAAAGAGCTTTCAATGAACATCAATTGCTTGACAGGGACGTACTCAAAAAATTTGTGTCCTGAAGCACTTGAGGCGTATACATTATTTTGATGAATTATTAAAAAATAATATTATTTTAGCTATCTGAAGGATAATAATTTAAGATTAGAATGGTATGAGGCAGGAAATATACTACCTGAGCATTATTGTATTTATTATATAGTGTGTTCTCAGATCACAATATACATTTCAGATCACAATATTTTATTAATCCTGGAAAAGGATATATTAGGAAAACTGCAGTTCCTACTCAACACCTTATATATGTATATACTCTTATATATTTTATATTTGATTTCAAAAATATTATTTATTTATTTTGAATTTAGAATTGATAGAAAAAATTCGTCCACTTTGTTGATATTTTTTAAAAAACAAATTTTCAATATTCAAATATACGAAATTAAGTATCTTCTTGTCAAATTTATAGTTACCATATTAAAATTTAGTAATTTCCCATTAATTTCCCTGTACTCTATATGTTGGACTGGATAATTATGTAGAGTAAGCTACAACAACAACCATACAGATACTCTACTCTTATAGTACAGAGTAGGAATAAAAAAACTCAGCTAAAGTAATTTTGAGAAAAGAATTACCAATTTCGATTCCAAATTTCGATTCTAAATTCTGTTTCCATATTCCATCACTAATCGGTGTGTTTCCTTTTGTTTTCTTTCTAAAGTAAAAGATTTTTCCCTTCAAGCATGCCAATAGAATATTTATTGAAATCTTAAATATAGCAAAAATAAAAATTACTTGGTGGTAAAAGGTAAATATATTATATTTTTCTTTGGTAGTAAATATATTTACTTGGTGGTATATATTTGGGGATATTATATTTGGTGATAAGGAGAAAATGGCAAAAATATGCATTTTTTTAAAAATTTGTAATGCATTTTTCGGCTACTAGATGGCGTTTGCGGGTAAAATGACATCATTATTCGGAGTCCTGATGTCATAAAGTACCGTTATGTAATGACGCCATGTTAAAAGCTCGGGCCCGTTAATCGGAAGTGCAGCCAAATATTTACTTGATGGTAACTATATTTACTTGATGGTAAATATATTTACTTGGTGGTAAATATTTACTTGATGGTAAATATATTTACATGGTGGTAAATATTTACTTGATGGTAAAGTGTGTTTACCAAATATCAGCCCAAGCCATCCAGGGGTGCCAGAGAAAATCTACGATGAAAATATGGCCATTCATCATTTCATCCAGACCACTAAATTGAATATGTTTACCAAATATCAGCCCAATCCATCCAGAGGTACGAGAGAAAATCCCAGATGAAAATATGGCCATTCATCATTTCATCCAGACCACTAATTTGAATGTGTTTACCAAATTTTAGCACACTCTATCCAGAGGTACCAGAGAAAATCCCAGATGTTTACCAAATCTTAACACAATCCATCCAGAGGTACCAGAGAAAATCCCAGATGAATATATGGCCATTCATCATTTCATCCAGACCACTATTACGTTTTTCCTTATTACAATTATTACAACTATGAATAACAATATTTTTTACATTTTTTATGTTTTTTATACCTTTCCTTTTTTTACCTCAACAATGGTAAATCAAAAAAAAAAAAATCTGACCTTGGCATACAAATTGTCAGCTGTTATAATTTCACCTGATTGTAATCAGCTGTTTATAATTTTTACTAACACTTTATTTTCGACACTGTGGCGACCTAAAGAAAGAGAAGTACTTTTTTCTTGGCTTCACAAACACTTTTTGAGAAAAATTAATTTTTCAATGTTTTAGATAGAGATAGCAAATAGATGCTCCTTCCATCTATTTCTAATTCGTTGGGAGCATGTGATTATGTTCTTTTCTCACACATGTTTTGAATTGGAATTGAATGAGATTGGAAAAAAAATGGGAATAGAAATGACTTTTGGCCGCGCGGTCTAAAGCCACTTGGAATAAGAATGACTTTTGGCCGCGCGATCTAAAGTCACTATGAAAATGAATTTAGGCTGCGTTTTCCAAATGACTTTAGACCGCGTTCATTTGTTCTACGCGGCCAAAAGTCACGCGGCCAAAGGTCTATGCCCCTTTATAGCACTATTTTAAACACTAAAAGCCCATCTACACTACAAGATTACGTTGTACAACATGCCAAAAATATTTAATTGTATGAAATTTCTGTCACAATTCTATGCAATTTTTATTTTTGGTTTTCTACGCTATGCAACAAAAAAGTTGTATGCGATATCAAAAAAATATATTATTTAACCTTAATTTTGTTTAAAAAAATGAATAATAACTAAGTAAAAAAATTAAAGATAATTGCATTGTGTGGAACAATAATTTCTATTATTAAAAAAAAATTAAGACGTCAGAAAACAAAACGCAGGTCTTTATGGGCAAGAAAGTGGCTTCAAAGACGAGAATTAGGAGGCAGACATCAAAAGTCTAGTTTTTAATGAATTGAGACTTGAGGACCCAAAAACTTTCAAAAATTTTCCAATTTTCTTTTCACAATATTTTTAGGTTAGCTGTCATAAATATTGTATGAAGATTTTACGAAAATTGCAGCTCGACACAATTTTCATGCAATTTGTATGCGATCTAATTTTTCTACAACCACACTGAACAATTTCCAAGCAACAAAATGTTATACAACATATATTGCATGGAGATCTTGTAGTGTAGATGGGCTTTAAAACTCAAACGACAAATTCTTTTTCAATTACATTTACTTTCATATTTTCTTTCGAGAATTTTGACAGCTATCCCTACCCTAATCATATAACCAAAATATCCACAGAAACAGCGGAAAAAATAAACTAATCATAACTTTGCTACTTTCAAGGGAAGCGGTCATATGTAGGCGAAATAAATGCAATTCTCTTTTCTAAATTATTAGTTATAGTTACATAAATTTCTTTATAAATGTTAAATTTTATAAGTTAACATTTTAAAAAGTAAATTTATTTTAATTTTGTTTTAGTAATTTTTTTCGATATTAACTAAAATTGCAAAAAACATTTATTAAAGATTATTCAGAAATTAGAAAAAAATAAGTATGTATATATATACATATATATATATATAATTTTTATTTTTTTTATATATAATTTTATGTGTCCATATATATATTTTATATATATAATAAAATGACATACATATATATAAAATTTCTTTTTTTTATGTTATGCGCTCTACAAAAATTTCGTTTTGACATATTATTTGACACTCATGTCAAAATTATATCAAAAAAAAAACAGAACATTTTCTTGGTCGGGAAGTAATTCTTGGTCGGGAACACACGTCATATTTTTGCTCTTTCACAATCACAAGAAAGAAAAGGAAAAAATATTGAACATGAGAATTATAGTGCTTTAAATACACAATGTAAATGCCCACTAAGGGTATGTTGAAAAAGTTATGTAAATAAATCGATTTACGTACATAATAGCTGTGTTTTTTATTTAAATCTATAGATCGATCAGATTTTTTTTAATCTGAAATCAGATTAATCTGACTTGTGGAATAAAAAATAGAAGTGGCATTTTAAAGTGAAATTGCAATTTGCAATAGTGTAGTATTTCATACATGGTCCGTTTCACGGCATTCCAACTTCAGAAAATGACATGCAATACTACATTATAAAACTGTCATTTTCATGAAATAGCAAAATAGTGATTTCATTAGTGTAAAATTAGTATATTTTTTATTATGTTTTTTATTTTTATTTTTATAAATTTTGGAAGAAATGTAAGTAAAAATAATATTTAAACAATTTTTGTAATATATAAATAATAAAAAAATTATGTAGGGTAGAAAAAGTAAGTAAAGAGCAGGTGGATTTGCTAATAAAATTTATGAACAGCTTTAAATATTATTTTTACTTACATTTCTTCCAAAATTTATAAAAATAAAAATAAAAAACTTAAATAAAAAATTCACTAATTTTACACTAATGAAATCACTATTTTGCTATTTCATGACAATGACAGTTTTATAATGTAGTATTGCATGTCATTTTCTGAAGTTGGAATGCCGTGAAACGGACCATGTATGAAATACTACACTATTGCAAATTTCAATTTCACTTTAAAATGCCACTTCAGATTTCAGATTTTTCAGATTAAAAATTTTTCAGTGCTACCAGATAGTAACGAAATACAATAAAAAATATAGGCTGGCACTTCTGAATTACTTAATTGTCCAATTATATTATTACATTACAATTATATTATTATGTATAATGTCTATATTATACCGAAACTAATTAAAAAAATAAACTTACTACATTTTGAAGTGTTTTCATTAACACTTTCATCCTCTACCTCTATTAATTCTTCCTTATAAAAAGAAAAATTATTTCATTGAATATTAATTTTTCTTTTTAATATCAATAAACGTCATAAAGAAAATATGTTTTAAATTGAAGTAAGCTAAAATTTAAAATTATTAATGAAGTTAGCAAGAAACAGAAATAAATCTGAAAAATCTGAGAAAATTCTCCGATCAAAAAAATCAATCTGATTAATCTGAGATTGGAATAAAAAACAGGCATTCAGATTGATCAGATTAATCTGAGCGGAATAAAAAACACTTTCAGATTAGTCAGATTGATCAGATTAATCTGAGCAGGAATCAAAAACACAGCTAATATTGACAATTATTAAATTTGAAATCAATAAGTCAGCATAAAAATTCAAAAGTTAATGACAACGAACTATATATATAGTTCGTTGGTTTAGAAAACGTAAAAAAATTTGACTAAAATATAAATAAAATAAAATTTACTAAAAATATTCCCTGCATTTCAAAGCAATACGCATCGCGTCGAATATCAAACTTTTTCAATTTAAATAACAATTTCTGTAATATTTTTCATTAAATATTACTTACTATAATATTTTATTATTATTAATTTACAAAAAATATAAATAATTAAAAAAAACTGGTTAAAAAAATTATTGAGATATGACAATCATAATAGTTTAGCCACAACAACAAAATCAAGCAGAAAGTTAGCCACAACAACAAAATCAAGCAGAAAGTTAGCCACAAACAATAATAAATCTGAAAAATCTGAAAAAATACTCCGATCAAAAATATCAATCTAACTAATCTGAAATTGAAATAAGAAACAGCCATCAGATTGATCAGATTGATATGAGCAGAAATAAGAAACAGTTTCAGATTAATCAGATTGATCAGACTAGTTTGAGGGTTTGAGCGTAAATAAGAAACACACCAAAATTTATGTACATTATCAAATTTTACGTTTAGACGCAATTCAAACATATTTATTTAATATGTACATAATCAAATTCTGGGTATGTTCATAATTTAAACGAAGCTTTTAAGCTTTTAACTCTATGAGTAATATCATTGTTTATATATCTTATAGTTGTCCACCCAACAAAAATTCTGTCTTGCATGACCGACCCAAGGCATGTCACTAGTATGTCTTGGGTAATTTAAAATGTGTTAGAAAGAAAGAGATAGGTATACAATATTTTTCGAAATAAAATATTTCATTATATGCGATGGTAAGGCCTCTGGTGACTATTACAAAAACTAAAAAAAAATTCTATTTTTTGTATATCTTTTTTATTCAGTGTCAGACAGTAATGTATTGTATTTGTCTTGCGGAAAAAAAATTGTGAATTTCTTTAATTACATTTTTTTCAGTCATATTTTGACTTATAATTATTGTTAAAAGTTTTTATTGATTAGTTTGAAATATATTTTATTAGTTTTTAAATAAAAAATAGTGATTTTCATATATAATATGATTTTTTTTTTCACAAGGACAAACATAATACACGTCTTGCCAGACAAACCCAAGACACGTCATGCAAGACAGACCCAAGACATGTCATGCAAGACACACCCAAGACATGTCATGCAAGACAAACCCAAGACATGTCATGCATGACGACTTGTGACATTTGTATGGCGATGTCAGCAGTCTGTCTTGGGTCTGTCTTAAAGACATGTCTTGGGTGATTCATGGGTATGTCATTGAAGACATGTTTGCTGGGCAATCAAGGCATTTTTTGAGCTGTTGCGCCGAGATTAGAAAATTATAGGAGGCAGCATCATCGATTAGTAATGGTTGAAGACTCTGCTATGGATTTCACACATGTTCTTTCAAAAGAGCTTTAGAACATTTACTGTGTAAATCAATATAAAAAAAACTTTAGAATTTAAAAATTTTTTTTTTCTTTTATGATCACTTAAATAATATATTATATTTACATATTTGGAAAGGGTATTAATTTATCTATCCAAAAGTAGAAGGTAGTATATTGTTTAATTTCATATTTTATTAGTTATTAACGATAAATTAAACACACCTTTCCAAATATCCATATAAAATTTTAAATTTACGAAAGCTTTTCTTTTTTTTCGCATTAAAAAAAGAAGCGTAATATTTTTTTTGCTTTGTTTCCGCAATAGTTTGTTTGCATTGTGTAATAAATAGTTTTGGTGGTATTCGTTCATTTGAAAAACTATTTCTTTTGGAAAAAATTGAAAATTAGAATTATTTATGAATAAAGCACGGCAAAGAATGTGAGCACTAACTTTCTGTAACTGTTTTTTTATCTAGCATAAAAGCCAAAGCCAAACAAAATACAATGTCAAACACAACAATTTATTAATATATACAAAACCAACACTACTAAAAAGCCCTGAACAAAGTCTGTGCACTAACACATATATACCAAAAGGTAGTCAGAGAATTCAATATGACATACAATTTTTTCTTTGATAAAAATTATGTTTTTAGTGATAATAAAACGAAATTTATAATTTTTTATAATTAATTATTTTATTAAAAAAATTAATTACGTATAATTTATATATTTTGTGATTTCTATTATTTAAGATACATGTAATAATACGCTTTTCTAATAATTTTGTACCATCAGATAGTGTTTTTACATCATTAATGTTTATTGATAAGATACAAAGTCACCAATAGGCACAAAAATGCGTATTGTTACCTGTATCTGAAATTAAATATTAATAAATTCAAAATAATATAATTATAAAAAATACTCCTGCAGAACATATACGTCCCCTGGAACACACTGCATAACATATACGTCCAGCAGTTTCACATGAAAAAATAAACAAAGTCTTTAAAAAATTCATTTTTCGTTTGTAGTAATTTGGGTAAATATGTATATTTAATAATTCTACTTGATTTTTTAAAATATCTAAATATCTAGTGAGAAAAATCGTTTTGACAGTTTTGTGCTTTTTTAAATATAAAATTTCGCGGTTTTCAAACATCGTTTATTAAATATTTCTGTATCTCGCGAGTAAATTTTCAATTTGTGACCATAAAAAAGTTAATTTTTTACTACTATTTGGTAAAATCCATTGCAAATCATTATATGGAACTTCAGATCCATGTAAAATAACATTTTAATATATTGAAAAATTGTTTATGAAGCCACGATTTTGGTAGTTCTCTTTCCTTTTGCTCGCCGAAGTGTCAAATTCATAATATGAAAAATATTATAACAGCTGATTTTAGATTTACAGGGCTGGCTTATTTTTTTAAGTTTAAGAGTCTCAATATAAATTAACAATATTAACTAGCTAAACAAATTACTCTATTTTACTTTCCATTTGTATAATTATCGTTGCGCGACCTAAAATTTTCTTTAGGATGATCTATACTTGTATTTTTCAAAAAAAAAAAAAAAATTATCTCCTTCAAAATTGATGCCCGAATTAAAAAAAACCTAATCCGCCCCTAATTTCTCATTTTTATATTTTGACAATTCGGCTAGCAACAAAAGAGACAACTATACCCGGCGTGGCTTCAAATTTTTATATTTATGCCCTATCCATATATCTTCTATATCGTTGGTTTCTTCTATATTATAAGAATAGTACAGGCGTTTGGGGATTTTGATAATATCGATTAAAAAAATTCATATATTTTTTTTTTCTGGAATAAATTAGAAATTTTTCAACACAAACACATTATTAAAAATATTTTAATCTTTCCTAAATTAAATTAATAAATTTTCAAATTAAATTTAATTGATTTTGAGGTTTTTTTCTATAATTATAGAATATTAAATGTTGATTATAACTAATAGATGAATAAAATATTTTTAAAAATGTTCTTTGTAACTTCTAATTTAGTCTGAAAAAAAATAATCCATACATTTTTTAATCGATATTACCAGATAACCCAAACGACTGTACTGTTCCTCAATATATGAGAAACTATATTTCTTTTTGCTAAAAATTTAAAATTAGAATTTATTTATGAATTAGAATATTTTCAAATGTACGAATACCACTAAAACTTTTTATTAAAATTATACAATACAATCATACGAATTCCACCCAAGAATTATAAACTATATACCCTGCAAACTTGAGTTCAGGGCTTACAACTACATATGTAGGAAAATTTTGTGTAATTACACAATAAAAAATATGGAACAAAAGATATTATTTTAAAATTATTTATTGTTGTCTCTTTTTAATACTTCCATTCATTCAGGCCTACATTCATTACCTATGTAGTTAAATTCAGGCTTACATTCATTACCTATATTCTGGCCTGAATTCAGTTGTTCTATTCTGGCCAGAATTCATGGCCTGACGCCTGAATGGTGTGCTCAGGCCTGAATGGTGTGTATTTTCTCAGGCCTGAATGGTGTAGTTGTATTCAGGCATAATTTCCATACTTCCGGAAGTATCATTTTAGTTGAAAATTTAATAGATCGTCGTGTATTGTTCTATTGTGCGTAAAAATATATAGTGTGTGAAAAAAAATAAAGTATAAAAAAGTGAAGAAAAATTAATTAAAAAATTTAATAAATTTATTATATTTATGAATTAATATAATTACAAAGTAATATTTATATTAAAAAAAATATTTTATTTTATTAAAAAAAAAGAGATTCATAAGATTTTTGAGGATTAAAAAAATAGCGTGGTTTAAAAAAAAATTTATATTTATGGATTAAAGACAATTAATACTGTATCAAAAAAAAGTGAAAAAAAGTATTAAAATCGTAATAATTTTTATTGAGCGGTAAGTGTTGAAAGAAATTCAATAAACTGATGAATTAAATATTTAAACTACTTAATTCAAATACAAATACAATTTTCAGATTTCAATGAAAGAGCCGTTTGAATTGGCAACGAATTCCCTAATAAGGGAAAATATTATATATTCAAAAAAAGTCAGCAATTATTAAAAAAGTTAACTGGTGAGACCAAAGATGCTGATGACTTGGAATTGGAGGCAATATTTCCATTGAAACTTCAGAAAGATATAGACGAATTAGAAGAACGGATCAATAATTCAGATTTCGCTCAAAAACTGGTATAACAATAATAATACAATTTATACACTATTACATTAATTTAATTACAGACAAATTACTTAAAGAAATTTCAAACTCAGCCAGATAGTGTGCATGGAAGTATTAAAAAGAGACAACAATAAATAATTTTAAAATAATATCTTTTGTTCCACTTACTCGCTGAAAATTTTACACAAATACATTAATACATATTTTTTATTCTGTAATTACACAAAATTTTCCTACATATGTGGTTGTAAGCCCTGAACTCAAGTTTGCAGGGTATATAGTTTATAATTCTTGGGTGGAATTCGTATGATTGTATTGTATAATTTTAATAAAAAGTTTTAGTGGTATTCGTACATTTGAAAATATTCTAATTCATAAATAAATTCTAATTTTAAATTTTTAGCAAAAAGAAATATAGTTTCTTATATATTGAGGAACAGTACAGTCGTTTGGGTTATCTGGTAATATCGATTAAAAAATGTATGGATTATTTTTTTTCAGACTAAATTAGAAGTTACAAAGAACATTTTTAAAAATATTTTATTCATCTATTAGTTATAATCAACATTTAATATTCTATAATTATAGAAAAAAACCTCAAAATCAATTAAATTTAATTTGAAAATTTATTAATTTAATTTAGGAAAGATTAAAATATTTTTAATAATGTGTTTGTGTTGAAAAATTTCTAATTTATTCCAGAAAAAAAAAATATATGAATTTTTTTAATCGATATTATCAAAATCCCCAAACGCCTGTACTATTCTTATAATATAGAAGAAACTATATTTCTTTTTGCTAAAAAATTATAAATGAATTAAGCGCGGCGCAGAATGTGATCGTTAACTTACGATTGTACCTTTAAACATGTTATTGTTAAATATATATCAATTATATTACAAAAAAATTTGCGCATAAAATTATTTTGATATATATTAATAAATTGTTGTGTTTGGCATTGTATTTTGTTTGGCTTTGGCATTGACATTATATGTGCAGATGGATGTGGTGTTAACTTAGGGGGATACCCGGTATACGAAAAAGAAGTAAAAAAATGTATTTTAAAGGCCCACAACCGGCAATATAAAGTTAAAAAGTAAACACTAAAATAAAAAGCAATAATAATTATTAAAAATTATTTAAAAACCATAATTTATTAAAAATTAAAATAAAAAAAAAAATTTATTGGTCAAATGTTTTTTTTTAAACAACTAAAATTTAAATGATTAAAATAAGGCCTGAATGAAATTATTTCATGCTTCGTTCAGGCCAGAATTCTAGCCAGAATTCTGGCCATAGATCTGGCCAGAATTCTGGCCATAGATCAGGCATGAAATCAGCTCCTAATACAGGACTGAATCATGGTTGAATAGAAGGGCTTCCAGTTGATTATGTCACAACAGGAAGCCCTTCTATTCAGTCATGAGTCAGTCCTGTATTAGGGGCTGATTTCATGCCTGGATCCAACCTGAATGGAAGTAGTTTTCTTTTGTATGTGTTAGTGTAGACCCCTGAGTTTTTTCCCGATGGCCTATTCAATTTCACTGCAAATTTACCCCTGACTTCAGCCTGAACTTACCACTGAATTCCGACCGCAATCAGGCCTCTCACGTTTGCAGGGTAGTTTTGGATGGTAGTCGCATGAGATTGTATTGTATAATTATAAAAAAAATCATAAGATTATACAATACAAACAAACTTATGCCAAAACAAAGCAAAAAAAAAATATTACGCGTCTTTTTTTTAATGGAAAAAAAAAGAAAAGCTTTCATAATTTAAAATTTTATATGGATATTTGGAAAGGTGTGTTTAATTTATCGTTAATAACTAATAAAATATGAAATTAAACAATATACTACCTTCTACTTTTGGATAGATAAATTAATACCCTTTCCAAATATGTAAATATAATATATTATTTAAGTGATGATAAAAGACAAAAAAATTTTTAAATTCTAAAGTTTTTTTTATATTGATTTACACAGTAAATGTTCTAAAGCTCTTTTGAAAGAACATGTGTAAAATCCATACCATAGTCTTCAACCCTACGAATAAGAAATATATGGAAGTGGCATAAATGTTCCCTCTCTTTTTAACACATTAAAATTTTAATATATTGAAAAATTGTTTATGAAGCCACGATTTTAGTAGTTCTCTTTCCTTTTGCTCGCCGAAGTGTCAAATTAATAATATGAAAAATATTATAACAGCTGATTTTAGATTTACAGGGCTGGCTTATTTTTTTAAGTTTAAGAGTCTCAATATAAATTAACAATATTAACTAGCTAAACAAATTACTCTATTTTACTTTCCATTTGTATAATTATCGTTGCGCGACCTAAAATATTCCTTAGGATGATCTTTACATGTATTTTTCAAAAAAAAAATTATCTCCTTAAAAATTGATGCCTGAATTA
This sequence comes from Empis stercorea, assembly GCA_949752835.1. Lineage (NCBI taxonomy): Eukaryota > Metazoa > Arthropoda > Insecta > Diptera > Empididae > Empis > Empis stercorea. Next base: position 44,236,315 of record OX457088.1, read on the forward strand.
AAAAAAACCTAATCCGCCCCTAATTTCTCATTTTTATATTTTGACAATTCGGCTAGCAAAAACAGAGACAACTATACCCGGCGTGGCTTCAAATTTTTATATTTATGCCCTATCCATATATCTTCTATATCGTTGCTTCAACCATTACTAATCGATGGTGCTGCCTCCTATAATTTTCTAATCTCGGCGCAACAACTCAAAAAATGCCTTGATTGGACAACTATAAGATATATAAACAATGGTAATATGTTAAAAAAATTCACATAGAAATATATATATATACAGTTGCTCACAAAAGTATCCGGCCACCCTACTTGGTTCAAAATATTTAATGTTTTTCACTTCATTTTCAATTAAGTATTTTTTTTAATATTGGCTATAAAAAGCCTTTACTAACGCACTTTATAATACTAGAAAAACATATTAGAAAAATGAATTAATTATCAGAAAAACTTACATGGCTGTCCGAACTCATAAAACAATTGACACTAAAGTCGGCCACTAAGTGTGTATGCATACGGGGGACTTCCCCAAAGTAAGTTTAGTTACAAAATAGTTTCCAAATAGTGCGTCATTCGAGAAAAATTGCATTTCCGAATTATGCACTTAATTGTTTGGTTGTCGATTTTTTCTGAAGTATATTTAATTTCGATATTTCTATGATTGGATTATAAATTACAAGACTAAATAATGTTAAAAAATAATAATTATTTGTTTTCTGATATTAAAAACTTAACGTCTAAGATTAATTCTACTGAATAAAAGAAGTGGCCGGATACTTTTGTGAGCAACTGTATATATATATTTTTTTTTCTCTATCTTTTAATCTATATCTTTTTTCACTGGAAGACAAGGAATGTGTGTAATGTTCGGCATTCAATGGCACAAAGCCACTTTATGCAGCTTTTTGTCGTTCATTGCAACAGCGACGAGCCAATAAGTGCCAAAATTACCATGCACTAACTCGTTCAGTGCAATAGCCGCCACGTCTTTTTTAGCATTTTCTGACACCTGTACTATAGCGTTGCCAAAATAGCGACGCTTATAAATGACATTTATTGGATTTTCAATTGTCATTCAAATAGATTTTTATTGGAATAAGCGAAAAGTAGCATAAAGTTGTTCATTACTCGGCGCGGGCCTTGTTTGACGCTATTTTTTTACAGTAAATGGACGAGGCAATTTGGGCGCAGTGCTGAACATTGAACACACTCTAATACTTTTCGGGAGTGCTCTTGTGTTACTTCTAGTGCATGATTACATGCTCCTACCGAGGAGCGACTTGATAAACTTTTTGTGAGTACACGCTCGTTCCTCACCCAATTTTTTCATTTAAAATTCAACAATTTCAAAATGGCCGAAACAGAATTTTATAGAAGAACATTTTGGTATTGAAATATGTTAAGTTTGACATTCGTAAATTGAAAAAAATCATTTTGATTTTGAATGCTATCGTTGTAACTTGTAACTCTTAATGGGCCACGAAGCTCATAATCATAGAGTTACAAGTATTAATAAATTTATTAAATTCTATCAAAAGTTTTACTACATATTCATAAATAAAAATATTTAACCAATCATGAATTTGAATTAATTTCATTGTAGAGTCAAGTATTGAGTTTAGATAATTTATACTATGTATAATAAATATAATATATTTGTTTCTATGTATATTATACATAGTATAAATTATCTAAACTCAATTAAAATGTAAAATATTATACTTGACTACAAGTATAACATTCAGCTATGCTTTCCGAATTTGTTGTTCGTCGAGTAATGCGATCGACGTATCCATCACTGTTTTCAATATAAAAAAATATTAAATATAATTTAATTTAATATTATTTTAATATTTGTTTTATTAATACAGGTTTCTAAATTCCTCCTCTTTAATTATATATTTCATTAATATTCAGTATTAATATTAATATTAATATTCATCTGTCTCTCTACTTTTTCCGTGAAACATAGAAAAATTATTATATAAATATTTATATAATATATTTTATATACATATTTATTATCTATATTATTATATGTATAATAATATAGAGACAGATTTAAAAAAAATTAAGGACAGAGAAATATTTATATATTTATCCTGATTTTTTTTTTATATTCTGAAAATACAAAACCTGAAAATTATTATTTTTGATTTATCATTACGATTAATACCCGGGACACACCAAAATTGAAAACCTAAGTTTTCGCGAAAACTAGATCTAAAAACTTTTATAGTGACACACCAAAAATGGAGCGCGATTTCGTTTTCGAATGTCAAATTATGAAAATTATTTATTTAAACAACTCTACGTAAAAACCAAAAAAATTAAAAATAGTAATTATTTGATTTTAATGTCTAATTTTGATTTAATTATATTAAAAATTATTTAATAAAAATGAATTTTTCTTGTTTTTTTTTTTAAATTTTCGATTTTTTTTTTATTTTTCACAAAAATGGCTACTTTTGTATGGAAACTTAGCTATGCCTACTTCAAAAATACATATCTTCTATTTTGTAATAGATGGCGCTAAAATATATTTTCGTGAAAACCTTAAAAATTTGTAGATTTCGTGTTTTCAATTTATTCCTGAAAACTGTACTAAACCTTATAAATTTCCATTTTTGAACTTTGAAAACACGAAAACTGAGTTTTCGGTCCTGTGTGTCCCGGGTATTAAAAATCTATGAAATCTCTATTAGATATGAAATCTATTTAATTTCTATTTATATAAATATTTCTCTATTTTTATTAAGCAATTATTATATTTTTATTATATTATTCTCATTTTATTTTATAATACATAGTTATAAATTATTTTTCTATATATGACTCAATTAAAGTTTGAAATTACGATATAGAAAGATAAGATTATACTTCATAGTTCAACATTTAAAAGAAGAAAGAAGTATTAATTCATTTTAAACAAAGTTAGAAAGGTAAATTTTTTTACTACTTTCCATCTTTCTATAATATTTTCTTTTTCTTGTATAACAAAAATGAAAAAGGAAATTAAGGCCAAACCTTTATTTATATATTAATTAAGGAAATTAAGGCCAAACCTTTATATCCAATAAATAAAGTGTTACGATAATAATTTTAAAATCCTTTTTTTATCTTTATATAAATATAAAAATATAGTTTTTTTTTAGAAAAAGATATAATAATTATCTGCTTTTAAAATCATTTGTAAAAAATAATAATTAGAAATAATAGAAAATATTTCACTAATAAAAATAATGTTTATATTTTCCACAATTACTAATTTATTTATATTTTTCCCAGAGATGTTATTCGTCCGGCAGTTTGAAAATAATAATAAATTTGACAAAAAAAGGAATTATGGAAACTTGAAACAAATGGAAAGGAACGACGTAACAGAAAACATTTCTAAATTTTGTGAACTTTTAAAAAGGCCTAAAAGCCGCTAAGAGCGGCGAGAGTATAATTTATAAATTGACATATATGTTATGTTATATCGTCAGTCGCAACCTCGTCTCGTGTTTTCTTAATATTTTAATTTAAAAACACGTCACCACTTTTCTTCGTTAAATAGCTTACATCCATATATTTAAAAAATTAATAAACATTAATTTATTAATTTTGCCGCATTGGCGGCATGAAAACGAACCGCTTTTGTGTTACGAAGTTTGTGTTAGTGTTTAGTTGGTTTTGTTTCAGGTGGACGGGTTCAGTTTTGGGTTTGTAGGTTTTTTTTGTCGTTAGTGTGCATTTACATTATCTATTTATAGCATTATAATTCTGAAGTTCTATATTTTTTCCTTTTCTTTCTTGTGAGTGCGAAAGAGAAAAATATGACGGGTGAATTACTTCCCGAGCAAGAAAATTTTCTTGCTTTTTTTTTTCTTGCTATAATTTTGACATGGGTGTCAAATAATATGCCAAAACGAAATTTTTGCAGAGCGCATTTCAAAATTTTTTTGAAGAGCACACTTAAAAAAAAAATCAAAATATTTATTAAACATTATATATGTATGTCATTTTATTATATAAGTATATAAAATATATATATATACAAAATATATATGGATACATAAAAATTATATAAAAAAGAAATGAAAATTATATAAAAATGTGTATATATATATATATATATGTGTGTATGTATATTTTTATATATACATATATATATTTTTTTTTATTTCATATATATATATATATATGCGCTCTGCAAATATATATATATATATATATATATATATATATATATATGTATATATATAAAATTAAAAATATATATTTTATCCATATAAAAAAATATATACATTTTTTTATATAATTTTAATTTTTTTTCTATATAATTTTTATGTATCCATATATATTTTTTATATATACATAAAGCAAAATGACATACATATATATATATGTTTAATAAATATTTTGATTTTTTTTAAGAAATAAAAAAATAAATTTTTGAAATAAAATTGAAAATTTATTTTTATAATAATAATAATAATAATAAATTGATCTTTATTTCCTTTAAAATACAGATTACTTAACTTTTTAAAATTAATTTTAACATATATAGTTTGCAAAAAAAGATTTATGCTATTTACTTAATTCTTATTAAAAATTTTTCATTTTTATTTCAAAAAAATTTTTTTTACTAAAAATACATTACAAAAGAATAAATATTTACTAATAAGAAGTGTTTTTCAAACTCTGTAATTAAAAAGGAAAAAAGTTAGAGAGCATTCTTTATTACAGAAAGTAATAGTGACGAATGCCCCTTCAAATTAAAATCCCAAAATGTAAAAATGAGATGGGGTGATTCATTGTAATATTTTGTAGGAAAATGTAAAATTAATTAACCAGAACAAATTTAGTTTAGTTTCAAAGAAATAAAAATAACAAAAAAGCCATTAGTACTCGTATTAAATTATATAAAATTAGCTATTAACTTTAATTAATATGAAATTTTATTAGCAAAAATAACTAACAAAAAAGATTATAAAAATCTGAATAGAAATATAAAGAAAAAAACTTTTCTAACTTTTTTTTTATGCTGTAACATTGAGCAAATTTTCAATTTCATCATGGTTATAACTTATAATCCAAATTTTAACTTCACGCAAAAATTGAGATAAGATACGAATATGTCTTATAGCATCAGATAATTTATTAAACAGCTTTGGCGCTGTGATAGTAAAATATTTAGCAAAGTGTGTTGTGTTAAATCTAGGAACCATAACAAAATTTCTGGTATTGATTCGTAGGTTGTAATTAACTAAAAATCTATTTTGAAAGAAATCTCCTCGGATGAAAAAAACCTTTAATGTTTTATAAAAGTATAAATGTCTAACTGGTAGAATTTTCAATATATTAAACAAATTAAAGCTACTACATCGACGATTTTTTCTGCAAATTGTCCTAACTATATGCTTCTGGGCAATAAGAAGTGGTTGGATTTTATTAAAATATGCACCGCCCCAACAGACTATTCCATATTGTAATTTTGATTGAAATAAACTATAATATATCATCAACATAACTTTCTCCGAACAATAATTTCTTAGATGATAAAAGGTTCTGTTGCCAGAAAATATTTTTTTAATATTTCACAGTGTTCTATCCAATTTAGTTTGTTATCAATAGTAACTCCAAGATATTTGAAAGAATTAACTATTTCAATTTTGAAACAATCAGACGTACAATCTGAATTTTCACAAAAAGAAGGAACATTAGATGTATGTCTACCACAATTCGAACCTATTTTTGAAAAATTTTTACAATTGGAGTTATGAAAAAAGAAATCATAATTAATACTTGAATTACCAGATATATTGAAAAACATAATTTTTGTTTTACTGCTAATAATTAACTTGTGTCTGTCAAACCAATTTCGCAGCAAATCTAAGTCGAAATTTATATCCGCAACAAGATTTAAAGTATTGACACAAGTGTATGCATAAGCTATATCATCAGCAAAAACAGTATTTTTTTATTTAAATAGTTGCAAAAACAACGAATTAATAAATATTAAAAATAAAATTGGCCCTAATACGGAGCCTTGTGGGACACCAATTACAATATTCTTTGTTGTACTATATATATTATTAATTTTAATTCTTTGCGATCTAGAAGTCAAATACGAACGAAACCAATTATAAATAAATCCTCTAAAGCCAGCTTTGTAGATTTTATCTAATAATAACTTGTGGTCACCATATCAAAGGCTTTTGTGATATCTACAAATAGAGCTGCCGTATTCTTATTATTGTTAATTTCGTCGTAAATGTGACTACAAAGATTCAGAAGAGCATCTTCAGTAGATTTTCCCTCACGGAACCCAAATTGTGTTTCACTAAAAAAATTAGTTTGGTTTAAGTAAGCTAGCATACGCTTTTTAATTGCTTTTTCAAATATTTTAGAAAAAGTAGATAATAATGAAATTGGCCTGTAGTTACCCACATTATTTCGCTCACCCTTTTTAAAAATAGGAACTACTTCAGCTATTTTGAGCGCATCGGGAAAAATACCAGTTTCTACAATTTTATTAAATATATAAGAAAGAACATCAACTATATTCATTGATATTTTTTTTAGAGTTGAAGAAGAGATACCGTCTTCTGTACATGAATTTGAATTTTTTAATTTCATAATTATTTTATGTAGTTCAGAAGGTAAAATAGGTTCATAGAAAAAACTGTTACATTGAAAAACATCTTCAACTATTCCATCATTGCAACAGTTACAATTTATAGAGCTATTAGTTGTATTCAAATTTTGAGAAACTGATACGAAATAGTCGTTAAATACATTTGCTCTTTTCTTAGTATCTGTAATTATTTTTTTAATCTTTATTCTTTATCTTTATTTTTTTCAGGAATTCTGTTTAAAATATTATTAACTACCTTCCACTCTCCTTTAACATTACCCCTATTCTTGTTAAGTTCATTAAGAAAATAGTTATTTTTACAAGTCGGAATTTCGTTCTTTAGTTCAGCACATAGCTTTAAGTAAAAGTTTTTTAGTCTATTATTATCAGGGTGTTTAGTTAACTTTTGCCTTATCTTATTTTTTCTACAAACTTTACCTAATAAACTATTCGACATCCATGGTTTGAGATTTTTAAGTCTTTTTTCATAAACAACGGACTGAGAAGTACATGCTTTAATTTTATTCTGTAAAATCAAAAGAAATTTATCAAAAGCAATTGAAGGATTTTCCTCAGAAAAAACATTTTCCCAAAACTCATTCAATAGCATTAGATTTAAATAGCATTAGATTTAAAGTCTATTTGATTATAACTAGATGAGGGTATACATCAGGATTTGGTTTTTGTATATTATTTAACAGTAATCCTGTCATACAATGATCAGTGATTTTGAAATCAAATGAATTACTTTCATATGTAAATTTTTGACTATTACGAAAGCGAACAAAGATGTGATCTAAACATTTACCAGATACTTCACGTGTAGGATTATTAATCAAATTAATTAGACCATATGAAGCCGTCAAAAGTAAATATTTATCCGTAATTTGAGATTTATTTAATAAATCAATGTTAAAATCACCAACTAAAATTAAATTGTTATTTTTTTCATTTCTTAACAGATTACTAAATTCATCCAAGAATATTTCTTTATTCATGTTGTTTTCATGCAGTCTATAAATACATATAAGCACAAATTTTTCATTCAAAACGTCACATTCCAACTTAATAATATCAGCGCTATTAAAATCGAAATATGAGATCTTGCAATGGTAATTAGATTCGACAAAAACTGCTACACCACCAGATGCATAAGAATCATTACATAGTGCATAAAAGGCATAACCAGATAAATTGTAATCATTTTTTTCAAAGCTATAAATCCATATTTCAGATAAAAAAATAAAATCAGGTTTATAGGAAAAGGACTCTAAATGAGTAACAAGTGAATCAAAATTACTTCGTAAACTTCTGATGTTTTGGTGAATAATAAAAATATTGTTTGAAAAAGTATGGTTGGACTGAAAAACACTTTCACAATTATTTGTAGAAGAATTAGAAATAGAAAAATTATAGTTATTAAATTCTTGAGGATCAAAATTAAATTCATTAAAAAAACTCATAATAATAAAAAAAATCAAATAAAAAAATAAACATTAAAGGATTTCAAGATCATCAAGCGATTTAATAACAATTATTCTGTCTCCATCATTTTTTGTCATCAGAATTTTTCCATTTCGTGACCAAAGATATTTGTACTTTTTCTCCTGTTTCGCTATTTTTGCAGCAATAAATAATTTTCTGGAATGCGTAGTCAGACTTTCGTTTATATAAATATTTTTATTGGCAAATTCATTCCCAAAAATGTTACCAGTCAAACGATGTTTGTTTTTTGATTTCAGTCTCATATTTTCTTTATGCATATTAGAAATGAATTTGACACACACTACGTCAAAGTATGAAGAATTATTATTGTTTACAGAAGTTGGTTTATTTATTCTTACTCTCTTCACAAAACATTAATCAATATGATCAGCTGATATATCCACACCCAAACCATCATTAATAAGTTTTTTAACATTTTCAACTGCATTATTGTTATTAATATTTGGTATACCAACAATTTCTAGGGTATTTGATTGCTGTAATTGTTCAAGAGAGTATACTTTTTGTTCTAGGACATTGACTTTGTCAACAAGGTATTTTTTCTTCTTCTTTAAGGTTTTGAATTTGTTGGAGAGCATTTGTATTCAAATATTTCAGCTGTAAAATTTCTTTATAAATTTGTTGTAACGTTATTGAGCTTGGTGGTAAATCACATTCAGTTTCAGTTACATTAATTAAGTCTTCTGCAATTTTTTCTGGAAATTTATTTTGTGGCAGAGTATTTAATACATTAGTTGTTGTTGGTGGAATGTGAAGTGATTTGCGACGTAGAGCAGTACATGGATCACATCGATAAACTACTTTATTTTTTGCCATATATTCAATGTCGCTTACCAATAGATTGACACAATGAGCATGATAGAAGGTGTTGCAATCACCACACTCAATATTTGATTGTTTACGGTCAATTTTTTTATTGCACAAACACGGCATTATTATAAATATTAATTACTTTTTTTTCTTAAAACAAATTATAAAATAGGAGTATATAAAATAAAACATTGAACTGATTATATTATGATTTTTTCCTTGTATCAAACTATCAAAATTATACTTTTTATTTTATTTTTTAAGTGTTTAAAATGTTATAAGTATGGTAAACTAATTTTTTGGTAATTTTCTCTTTGCGTGTGCACCCCACAACACTCAGGAAGAGAATAAATTTATTTTTTTATTTGAGTTAATATCTAAAAAATTTACTAAAAAAAAATTAGAATAAATTTACTTTTTAAATGTTAACTTAATTTAACATTAAAGGAATTTATGTATGTACCCATAATTTAGAAAATAAAATTGCATTTATTTCGCATACATATGACCGCATCCCTTGAAAGTAGCATAAGTTATGATTATGATTATTTTTTTTCCGCTTTTTCTGTTCTCTGTTGTTATATTTTGGTTATATGATTAGGGTAGGGATAGCTGTCAAAATTCTCGAAAGAAAATATGAAAGTAAATGTAAATCAAAAAGAATTTGACGTTCGAGTTTTAGTGCTTAAAATAGTGCTATAAATATATAATCTAAATGCGGTCTTAAGTTATTAATTTGTGGTGTCGTACACTAGATATCACTGTGGTGGTGGTGAGTTTAACTTTTCCGACCTGAAAACAATAGATGCCCTTTCAGCCAAAAACGGCCTCTGTTTTACTGAGTCCAAAATGATGTAAAATTGAGACATTTTTACACTGACATTCCTAAATTTTAACTTATATATATCTCATTTTTACTTCGCTAAATCTGAATCAAATTTGTGTTCCAAAATCGTCTCAATTTTATTCCATCAAAGTGAACCCAAAAGACAATTCCACAAATGGAAGATTTTCTATGCCGTAAATTACTCAATTTCACTTCACTAAATATGGATCAGAAATATATCTTAAAAATACCTAAATTTGGTTCCACCAAAACGGAAAAGTGTTATAATTTTTTTGAAGAGCACACTTAAAAAAAAAATCAAAATATTTATTAAACATTATATATGTATGTCATTTTATTATATAAGTATATAAAATATATATATATACAAAATATATATGGATACATAAAAATTATATAAAAAAGAAATGAAAATTATATAAAAATGTGTATATATATATATATATATGTGTGTATGTATATTTTTATATATACATATATATATTTTTTTTTATTTCATATATATATATATATATGCGCTCTGCAAATATATATATATATATATATATATATATATATATATATGTATATATATAAAATTAAAAATATATATTTTATCCATATAAAAAAATATATACATTTTTTTATATAATTTTAATTTTTTTTCTATATAATTTTTATGTATCCATATATATTTTTTATATATACATAAAGCAAAATGACATACATATATATATATGTTTAATAAATATTTTGATTTTTTTTAAGAAATAAAAAAATAAATTTTTGAAATAAAATTGAAAATTTATTTTTATAATAATAATAATAATAATAAATTGATCTTTATTTCCTTTAAAATACAGATTACTTAACTTTTTAAAATTAATTTTAACATATATAGTTTGCAAAAAAAGATTTATGCTATTTACTTAATTCTTATTAAAAATTTTTCATTTTTATTTCAAAAAAATTTTTTTTACTAAAAATACATTACAAAAGAATAAATATTTACTAATAAGAAGTGTTTTTCAAACTCTGTAATTAAAAAGGAAAAAAGTTAGAGAGCATTCTTTATTACAGAAAGTAATAGTGACGAATGCCCCTTCAAATTAAAATCCCAAAATGTAAAAATGAGATGGGGTGATTCATTGTAATATTTTGTAGGAAAATGTAAAATTAATTAACCAGAACAAATTTAGTTTAGTTTCAAAGAAATAAAAATAACAAAAAAGCCATTAGTACTCGTATTAAATTATATAAAATTAGCTATTAACTTTAATTAATATGAAATTTTATTAGCAAAAATAACTAACAAAAAAGATTATAAAAATCTGAATAGAAATATAAAGAAAAAAACTTTTCTAACTTTTTTTTTATGCTGTAACATTGAGCAAATTTTCAATTTCATCATGGTTATAACTTATAATCCAAATTTTAACTTCACGCAAAAATTGAGATAAGATACGAATATGTCTTATAGCATCAGATAATTTATTAAACAGCTTTGGCGCTGTGATAGTAAAATATTTAGCAAAGTGTGTTGTGTTAAATCTAGGAACCATAACAAAATTTCTGGTATTGATTCGTAGGTTGTAATTAACTAAAAATCTATTTTGAAAGAAATCTCCTCGGATGAAAAAAACCTTTAATGTTTTATAAAAGTATAAATGTCTAACTGGTAGAATTTTCAATATATTAAACAAATTAAAGCTACTACATCGACGATTTTTTCTGCAAATTGTCCTAACTATATGCTTCTGGGCAATAAGAAGTGGTTGGATTTTATTAAAATATGCACCGCCCCAACAGACTATTCCATATTGTAATTTTGATTGAAATAAACTATAATATATCATCAACATAACTTTCTCCGAACAATAATTTCTTAGATGATAAAAGGTTCTGTTGCCAGAAAATATTTTTTTAATATTTCACAGTGTTCTATCCAATTTAGTTTGTTATCAATAGTAACTCCAAGATATTTGAAAGAATTAACTATTTCAATTTTGAAACAATCAGACGTACAATCTGAATTTTCACAAAAAGAAGGAACATTAGATGTATGTCTACCACAATTCGAACCTATTTTTGAAAAATTTTTACAATTGGAGTTATGAAAAAAGAAATCATAATTAATACTTGAATTACCAGATATATTGAAAAACATAATTTTTGTTTTACTGCTAATAATTAACTTGTGTCTGTCAAACCAATTTCGCAGCAAATCTAAGTCGAAATTTATATCCGCAACAAGATTTAAAGTATTGACACAAGTGTATGCATAAGCTATATCATCAGCAAAAACAGTATTTTTTTATTTAAATAGTTGCAAAAACAACGAATTAATAAATATTAAAAATAAAATTGGCCCTAATACGGAGCCTTGTGGGACACCAATTACAATATTCTTTGTTGTACTATATATATTATTAATTTTAATTCTTTGCGATCTAGAAGTCAAATACGAACGAAACCAATTATAAATAAATCCTCTAAAGCCAGCTTTGTAGATTTTATCTAATAATAACTTGTGGTCACCATATCAAAGGCTTTTGTGATATCTACAAATAGAGCTGCCGTATTCTTATTATTGTTAATTTCGTCGTAAATGTGACTACAAAGATTCAGAAGAGCATCTTCAGTAGATTTTCCCTCACGGAACCCAAATTGTGTTTCACTAAAAAAATTAGTTTGGTTTAAGTAAGCTAGCATACGCTTTTTAATTGCTTTTTCAAATATTTTAGAAAAAGTAGATAATAATGAAATTGGCCTGTAGTTACCCACATTATTTCGCTCACCCTTTTTAAAAATAGGAACTACTTCAGCTATTTTGAGCGCATCGGGAAAAATACCAGTTTCTACAATTTTATTAAATATATAAGAAAGAACATCAACTATATTCATTGATATTTTTTTTAGAGTTGAAGAAGAGATACCGTCTTCTGTACATGAATTTGAATTTTTTAATTTCATAATTATTTTATGTAGTTCAGAAGGTAAAATAGGTTCATAGAAAAAACTGTTACATTGAAAAACATCTTCAACTATTCCATCATTGCAACAGTTACAATTTATAGAGCTATTAGTTGTATTCAAATTTTGAGAAACTGATACGAAATAGTCGTTAAATACATTTGCTCTTTTCTTAGTATCTGTAATTATTTTTTTAATCTTTATTCTTTATCTTTATTTTTTTCAGGAATTCTGTTTAAAATATTATTAACTACCTTCCACTCTCCTTTAACATTACCCCTATTCTTGTTAAGTTCATTAAGAAAATAGTTATTTTTACAAGTCGGAATTTCGTTCTTTAGTTCAGCACATAGCTTTAAGTAAAAGTTTTTTAGTCTATTATTATCAGGGTGTTTAGTTAACTTTTGCCTTATCTTATTTTTTCTACAAACTTTACCTAATAAACTATTCGACATCCATGGTTTGAGATTTTTAAGTCTTTTTTCATAAACAACGGACTGAGAAGTACATGCTTTAATTTTATTCTGTAAAATCAAAAGAAATTTATCAAAAGCAATTGAAGGATTTTCCTCAGAAAAAACATTTTCCCAAAACTCATTCAATAGCATTAGATTTAAATAGCATTAGATTTAAAGTCTATTTGATTATAACTAGATGAGGGTATACATCAGGATTTGGTTTTTGTATATTATTTAACAGTAATCCTGTCATACAATGATCAGTGATTTTGAAATCAAATGAATTACTTTCATATGTAAATTTTTGACTATTACGAAAGCGAACAAAGATGTGATCTAAACATTTACCAGATACTTCACGTGTAGGATTATTAATCAAATTAATTAGACCATATGAAGCCGTCAAAAGTAAATATTTATCCGTAATTTGAGATTTATTTAATAAATCAATGTTAAAATCACCAACTAAAATTAAATTGTTATTTTTTTCATTTCTTAACAGATTACTAAATTCATCCAAGAATATTTCTTTATTCATGTTGTTTTCATGCAGTCTATAAATACATATAAGCACAAATTTTTCATTCAAAACGTCACATTCCAACTTAATAATATCAGCGCTATTAAAATCGAAATATGAGATCTTGCAATGGTAATTAGATTCGACAAAAACTGCTACACCACCAGATGCATAAGAATCATTACATAGTGCATAAAAGGCATAACCAGATAAATTGTAATCATTTTTTTCAAAGCTATAAATCCATATTTCAGATAAAAAAATAAAATCAGGTTTATAGGAAAAGGACTCTAAATGAGTAACAAGTGAATCAAAATTACTTCGTAAACTTCTGATGTTTTGGTGAATAATAAAAATATTGTTTGAAAAAGTATGGTTGGACTGAAAAACACTTTCACAATTATTTGTAGAAGAATTAGAAATAGAAAAATTATAGTTATTAAATTCTTGAGGATCAAAATTAAATTCATTAAAAAAACTCATAATAATAAAAAAAATCAAATAAAAAAATAAACATTAAAGGATTTCAAGATCATCAAGCGATTTAATAACAATTATTCTGTCTCCATCATTTTTTGTCATCAGAATTTTTCCATTTCGTGACCAAAGATATTTGTACTTTTTCTCCTGTTTCGCTATTTTTGCAGCAATAAATAATTTTCTGGAATGCGTAGTCAGACTTTCGTTTATATAAATATTTTTATTGGCAAATTCATTCCCAAAAATGTTACCAGTCAAACGATGTTTGTTTTTTGATTTCAGTCTCATATTTTCTTTATGCATATTAGAAATGAATTTGACACACACTACGTCAAAGTATGAAGAATTATTATTGTTTACAGAAGTTGGTTTATTTATTCTTACTCTCTTCACAAAACATTAATCAATATGATCAGCTGATATATCCACACCCAAACCATCATTAATAAGTTTTTTAACATTTTCAACTGCATTATTGTTATTAATATTTGGTATACCAACAATTTCTAGGGTATTTGATTGCTGTAATTGTTCAAGAGAGTATACTTTTTGTTCTAGGACATTGACTTTGTCAACAAGGTATTTTTTCTTCTTCTTTAAGGTTTTGAATTTGTTGGAGAGCATTTGTATTCAAATATTTCAGCTGTAAAATTTCTTTATAAATTTGTTGTAACGTTATTGAGCTTGGTGGTAAATCACATTCAGTTTCAGTTACATTAATTAAGTCTTCTGCAATTTTTTCTGGAAATTTATTTTGTGGCAGAGTATTTAATACATTAGTTGTTGTTGGTGGAATGTGAAGTGATTTGCGACGTAGAGCAGTACATGGATCACATCGATAAACTACTTTATTTTTTGCCATATATTCAATGTCGCTTACCAATAGATTGACACAATGAGCATGATAGAAGGTGTTGCAATCACCACACTCAATATTTGATTGTTTACGGTCAATTTTTTTATTGCACAAACACGGCATTATTATAAATATTAATTACTTTTTTTTCTTAAAACAAATTATAAAATAGGAGTATATAAAATAAAACATTGAACTGATTATATTATGATTTTTTCCTTGTATCAAACTATCAAAATTATACTTTTTATTTTATTTTTTAAGTGTTTAAAATGTTATAAGTATGGTAAACTAATTTTTTGGTAATTTTCTCTTTGCGTGTGCACCCCACAACACTCAGGAAGAGAATAAATTTATTTTTTTATTTGAGTTAATATCTAAAAAATTTACTAAAAAAAAATTAGAATAAATTTACTTTTTAAATGTTAACTTAATTTAACATTAAAGGAATTTATGTATGTACCCATAATTTAGAAAATAAAATTGCATTTATTTCGCATACATATGACCGCATCCCTTGAAAGTAGCATAAGTTATGATTATGATTATTTTTTTTCCGCTTTTTCTGTTCTCTGTTGTTATATTTTGGTTATATGATTAGGGTAGGGATAGCTGTCAAAATTCTCGAAAGAAAATATGAAAGTAAATGTAAATCAAAAAGAATTTGACGTTCGAGTTTTAGTGCTTAAAATAGTGCTATAAATATATAATCTAAATGCGGTCTTAAGTTATTAATTTGTGGTGTCGTACACTAGATATCACTGTGGTGGTGGTGAGTTTAACTTTTCCGACCTGAAAACAATAGATGCCCTTTCAGCCAAAAACGGCCTCTGTTTTACTGAGTCCAAAATGATGTAAAATTGAGACATTTTTACACTGACATTCCTAAATTTTAACTTATATATATCTCATTTTTACTTCGCTAAATCTGAATCAAATTTGTGTTCCAAAATCGTCTCAATTTTATTCCATCAAAGTGAACCCAAAAGACAATTCCACAAATGGAAGATTTTCTATGCCGTAAATTACTCAATTTCACTTCACTAAATATGGATCAGAAATATATCTTAAAAATACCTAAATTTGGTTCCACCAAAACGGAAAAGTGTTATAATTTTTTCAATAAAAAAAATTAAAAATTAAAATTTTTCTTCTTTTTTTTAGCTTTAATTATCTCCTGATATGCCTTTATTTAAGTAAAAAACATTTAAAATTATTTAAAAACATATTTTTTACAAAAATTACAAAACGAAATTTTAACTCCGCAAATGTCTCATTTTAGTCCGCTAAATATGGATCAGAAATATATCTCAGAAATACCTCAATTTGGTTCCACCAAAACGGAAAAGTGTTAAAATGTTTTCAATAAAAAAATTTAAAAATTAAAATTTTTCTTCCTTTTTTAGCTTTAATTATCTCCTGATATGCCTTTATTTAAGTAAAAAACATTTAAAATTATTTAAAAACATATATTTTTTACAAAAATTACAAAAAGAAATTTTAACTCCGCAAATGCCTCATTTTAGTCCGCTAAATACGGATCAGAAATATATCTCAGAAATACCTCAATTTGGTTCCACCAAAACGGAAAAGTGTTAGAATTTTTGCAATAAAAAAATTTAAAAATTAAAATGTTTCTTCTTTTTTAGCTTTAATTATCTCCTGATATGCCTTTATTTAAGTAAAAAACATTTAAAATTATTTAAAAACATATATTTTTTACAAAAATTACAAAAAGAAATTTTCACTCGCAAATGCCTCATTTTAGTACGCTAAATATGGATCAAAAATATATCTCAGAAATACCTCAATTTGGTTCCACCAAAAGCAAAATTTATATTTCTATTCCGAAAATGTAATATTTTCTACTTCATAAATGTCTCAATTTTATTTCGTTTTAACTGCATTAGAGGGTAAATAAAATTTTTTTACATGATTCATAGTTGGCTTGGAGGGAGACCATTTTAGAAATCATTTTGGTTTTAATTTTTGTGTAATTGGTGTCCCTATTTTTTTTATATAAATTAAATTGCAAATTTAATTGTGAGTGAAATTATTATTGTTGGAAACAAGTTAGCTACAGTAACTATTAAGTATTATTAATGTTATTTTAATAAATTTATAGTAAATTTTAACAATAATTATGAATAATGAATAATGAAGCAAAATTGACTAAAATACAAATGGAAGCAGCAATAGAGAAAAAAAGTATTTTAAGGTAATTTACACAATTTTATATTTTATGATTAATTAATTTACTTGATATTATATTTATTTATTTATTTCATTTAAAGTATTCCTTAAAATACATATTTACTTTACTTTTATATATTTAGTTAATTTTTATCATATAAATTATATCCCAGTCAGCCCAATGGCTGGTAACGGGTATATACACAGCCTATTTTTGATATGTTTACCAAAAAAAGTATTTTTATATTTTGTTCTTTTTTTTCTTTTTTTCCTTCTTTTTTTTTTTTTAAATTAAGAGATCAATAATTAGTTAATTGTACAAATATATATATTAAAAGTAATTACAGGTAGAAAAGGAAAAGAATTATAAAAAAGAATTATAAAAATAAAGAAAAAAATAATAAAAAAAAAATAATATGTAATTAAGTTTGATTTAGAAAGTTTGAATAAAATTATAAAAATAAGTAGTTAACAAAATTTACAAAATAAAGAATTTACAAAAAAGCAGTTTAAAGTTTTAGTGTAATTAAAGTGAGTTAAAACGATGTGATTTTAATTCAAGAAATTCATTGGTTTGCTGTCAATATATTCTCTTGCTCTTTTCTTGAAGATGCTATAGCTTGAAAGATTAACTATTTCAGCCGGTAAATTGTTAAATAGCCTAGTTGCACACGGGATCAAACTGTTGAAATGAAGTTGCGTGCGACTAACTGAGCCGTCAATTCTATTTCTCTCTCTAGTATTTCTGTGATGTTGCTCAAATCTTGTAGTTAACTGCATATTATTTTTCAACATATTATTTTTTATTTTAAACATAAATTTAACTTTTTCGACTGCAACAAGGGTTTCTATTCTTACGTTGTTCGTAACCTGATACACATGTGTGGTACTTTCATATCTATCATAACCATATAATATCTTAATCGCTTTTGTATATAATGCACCAACTTTTTGTACTAGTAATCTGGAACAAGAAGACCAATTTACAAGATTGTATGATTGTATCGTATATGGGATAGTACATGCGCATTGAGAAGGAATTTTGAAACTATTTCAGTCAGCTTGACTCCTGCTCTATTAATGATACCAATAATCGGAATAATTTTAGATGTAATAAAATCTACATGCTTGGACCAGCTTAACGTGTTATCAATTATTACGCCAAGGTGTTTGGCTTGTTGCACTTGCTCAATCGGTACATTGTTTAACATTATTATTGGACTTATTTCTGGTTTGTTTTTATTACAGAAGATGATGAGTTTCGTTTTAGATTCATTGATGGATAACTTATTTCCAATAGCCCACTTATTGAATTTGATTAGGTCAGTGTTGATTGTTTCTTCAAGTACATCTTTATTGTCACCACTATAAATTAAGCAGGTGTCATCAGCAAATATATTCTACATGATATTGTGGATGTACAGAAGGTACAGAGTAGGTCCGAGATTCGAACCCTGTGGCACACCACATTTTAGAAATTCTTTATTGCTGATAATATTCCCGACTTTAGTTCGAACTGTACGATGGTGCAAATAATCTTCTGTTAATTTGTTGGCTAAACCACGCATACCTAACTCTTTTAACTTTTCCAGTAAGATTTTGTGGTCAACAGTATTGAAAGCTTTCTTCATATCAATAAATACTGCAGCAGAATACTTTTTTTTGTCTATTTCACTATGAATTAAGCTTAACATTTCAGCCAACGCAGCTTCTGTATTGCTAGATTTTTGGAATCTAAATTGTTGCTTATCAAATCCGATGCTATTGTTTATTAATACAGTAATTCTGTTGTCCATTATTTTTTCATATATTTTTGAAAATACACTCAGTAGTGATATCGGACGATAATTGCAACAATCGCTTTCATTCCCACTTTTGAATATTGGTATAATCAGTGTTTCTTTCAAAAAATCGGGAAAGTTACCAGTACTGAGAGAATAGTTAACAAATCTAGCTAACTAGATCTAGTTCTGCAATTAGTGGTGAAATTAATTTTAACTCTTTACCATCTATATACCATCTATACGAGGTGCTGCATTTGATTTTAGTGATTCGATGACTGTTATAATTTCGCTTTCATTTGTAGGTGATAGAAACATAGATTTATTATTGATACAATTTGTAACAGGACTACCATCTGGAATTTTGCTTGAAAGTTCATTGCCGATTTCGACAAAGTATTTATTTATGTGGTCTGAAACTTTTTCCTCATCCTGTATTTCAACTCCATTAATATTAAATATAATGTTATTGTTGTTGTTTTTTTGACGTTTGTTAAGAATAGTATCATTTAGCACTTTCCATAATTTTTTACTATTTTCATTAGTATTCTGTAGTTGATTATTATTGTTGTCCTATTTAGCTTTACGTATTCGGCATGTGATTTCATTCTTAACTTTTTTGTATTTAGTGTGGTAATATTCACAATCTGCGTTTACTAGTCTTTTTTTATATAATTTATCTCTAAACTTTATCAATCTTAATATTTCAGGTGTTAACCACGTATTACCATCACGTATCTTATACCTTACTTCTCTAAGGCTCTCAGTTTTTGCAGTTTTTATCAAATTAATAAGGTGCCCAATATCATTCACTGAATTTGTAGAAATCTTTTCGTTGCTGGAGTTATAAAATTTGTCGTAATCAACTACTTTAATATTTTTTATTGAAATTTTTATAACTTTATGATCAAAAACTGCAATATCACTCATTGATAATGAAATATGATACCTATTTTCGTTGATGTTGCTGATGACATGATCGATTATTGTAGCTGAATAATTAGTTACCCTTGTAGCGTTACACGTAGTAATCTCATTTACGATTCTGGCACTACTGCAATCAATTATATTTCAATAATTACTTGCTTATGCATAAGTTTTCAATAACTCAATATTTGTATCTGCAGCAAATATAACGTTTTTGTATTTAGCGGTAATACGCTCATTTTTTTCAGCAAAAATTATTTCACAGTCGGACGCAGTTCTATACGCTGTAGCAACTCTAATTTTAGGTGTAACATTTAACAATTCAATTACCAGGACATTAAATTCGTCCGTATTTACAAGCACTTTAAAATTGATGTTATTTTTAACCAATATTCCAGTACCACCACCAGTGTTATTAGCTCTACAATTAAAAACTGCTGTATAATCTTTTACATTATAATACTTTGCTTCATTTTCATAAATCCAAGTTTCATTTAGAATTAATACGCTGGTAGCATGGTTGTTTTTAACAAAAATTTCCAACTCATCAATTTTATTTCTAATACTCCGTACGTTCATATATGTAATATTTAGCGCGCTATTATGATTGCTACCTGTCATATTTATGTTATTCATGTTTAGGTTATCCATATTGTGAAGAAAGTAGTGCCAAAACAAGACAAACAATTTTTTTTTTTTGCTCTTCAATTATATTTGGTTCTACTTTGAGCTATGCTCAAATGTTTTAAAAATATTGGGCAGCTAAAGCTACAAGCATTGTGATTACTACTTATTAAATTAACTGCTTCACAGTTACTACATTTGTTATCACTAGATTTGCAAAGCCATGTATAGTGATCATTAGAACATTTACCACATACCTTTTTCTGATGACTGCAGTTGATTTTATAGTGACCGTACTGTTGACACTGGACACACCTAGGCACGTAAATATGTTCCATCACATAATATGAACTGTATCCAACGTTCATATATTTCCCGTTTATTTTTGTAAACGATGAAGGACTCTCAAATAATTGAATTTCTTATTGACCTCTTTTTTCCTTAGAATTTTAAAGCTGTCATCTTGGTCAATTAAATGATTTTGAGATTTTAGATCATTGAGTAGATCTACATCACTGCTAAATTCTTTTTCAATTTTTGAAAGTCTTATTTTTGGGTTGACCAATTTCGTATGAGTGACATGAAATTTACTTCCTAGTATTTGTTTTGCCTCCCTTTCAAAATTTAGACCGTGCAAGTGGTTAGATAGTTTCACTACAACACCACATTTAATTTTTTTTACGCTGTTCACCGCAACCTGAATTTTTGCTGGATCAACGCATTCTCTTACAATTTGCTCAGTCTCTTCCGATGTCGTATTATCATCAGCTGGCTTAATAAGAACACTAGGATAGTTCTTTGGTAAACCATTTTCACCCAATTCCTGAAGAGCAATACTTTTTTTCAGTATATCTGCATAAGTAGGTACTCTTTTAGCTGGTGTTGAATTTAATTTGATTGAATTAACAGTGACTGCTTGGGTAAAACTTATCAATTTTTCTTCGATGCCTTTAATTTTTCTTGATATTTGCTCTATGTTTGTCGCGACTTCACTCATAGTTTTGTTGTTGAAATTTTCTTTGCAGTAATCACACATCCACATTACTTTATTTTTAAGCTGAAAGATTTTGTTGTCATCGCTGTCACTATATTTCAAACACTTTATATGGAACCAACGTTTACATCCACCTTCACAGGACAATGCTTTGTCTTCATTTAATACCTGGATGTCACATTTTCCACAATTATCATTAAATAATTATTGGGGTATAACAGGGATAAGCACAAGGCTCTTGATGAATTGCTTAGCTATAGAAAATGATTCAAGAAATGCATACTCGTGAAACAACACTTAAAGAACAATTAAATTTATATACATCTAAATATAATGACTTCCAGAATTCTACAAAAATCAAATAAAATATTTACAAGTTATAAAACTGAACTAGAAAAGGTATATATTAATTTTTTCTGCATCTAAAACTAAATTAACACAAAATTTTATTTTATCTATGTGTCGTAAATTTGAAAAATCAAATGCTAGCCTTATAGAATTAGCTACAGAGAAACAAGCTAAAGTAAAATATGTTGCTAAATGTGCTAAACAAGTAAATCAATTACAGAAATTATTAAGAACACTTCAGGTAATAAGAAAATTTAGTTTTTAATTATTTTTATAATTAATCGAAAAAATTTCATTGTTAATTTTAGGTGGAACGTACAGCATTACATCAAGTGCTTAAAGATAATAATATAGAACGTCCACCAGTACCTATTTTGCCACCAGAACCAGAACCAATTTCATTACCACCACCACAACCACAACAAAAAGATAAAATGGATATTATGCAAAAGAATTGTGGTGAATTAAAACAAACTTTAGCTAAATTACAGGGCCAAATGAATGCAATTACAGCTAAACAAACGGAAGTTGAGAAAACAACAACTAAACCTGAAACAAGTGGAACAACAAATAAAAAAAATCGAAAAATCAAAATAAAAAAAAGAATAAAGTATGTCCAACAAAACAACTGATAATGATGATGATGATGGTAATAGTAATATTCCAACGACATCAGCACCTGTTACTGTAGCTCCAAGTACTACAAAAAAAAAATATTACGCCAGCTGAATTAAATACTGATATAACAGAATATGAAGAAATACAAAGTGTTACTAATATTAGTACAACTAATAAAGAACATGAAGATATACCAATGACAATTGAAGCATTAGTTGCAGCTGTTTTAATGCAAAAAAATAAATCATTATCTGCAGCATCCGCAAATTCGTTATCATCAACTTCATCACCACCACTCGGAACACCGGCTGTTGAAATTCATGAGGAGCCTACAAATAATTTAATATCATCTGATGGTCAAATTAAAAATAATGATAATAACCCGAATATGGAAAATTCTACAGAATTAGTTACAAGTTTGAATAATGTTCATATTTCAAGTGATGAATTTGTCGTTGTTAATCAATCTGACACGGTAGAAATTTTATCAGGAAATTTTTTTTTTTTTTTTTTTAATTTTATTTATCTTTAATTTCAAAATTATTAACAAAATTAGCATTTCATAAAATTCAAACATATCTATTATAAGAAAAACATTTATAGTATCTCAGTTAAATAGTATAGTATTTGTATTAGAGTATACTATGTTTGTTAGTAAAATATTTCTAAGATATAAAAATTTATCATTCGTTACATGGTTACATCGAGAAATGCTATTTTGGTATTTAAATTAAATTATTTATAGGATATATATTATAAATAAAATTATACAATATAAAATCATAAAATTCAAATTAGGTTTTATAGGATGTTGTAGGCCTGTTATGTAAGATTATGCTTTAGGTAATTTGTCACTCTTTTATTGAAAATCTTAATATTCGGTGCTGTTTTCATGAAAGTTGGTAAATTGTAAAAGAGTCTAACAGCACTGGGTAGTAATGAGTTTAATTTCTTTGATGTCGTTGCTTTAATTCTTATTAATTCATCTCTATTTCTTGTGTTGTAATCGTGTTGTTCAGCATTAGATGGTAAGTGTATATTTGTTTTAATAATGTTGTTTCTAATTTTGTATATCAATTTTACTTTTTCTAGATGTATTAACTGTGTTATGTTTAATTTGTTCAATATTCTATATAGTTGTTCAGTTGGTGTTCTAATATCAAGTTTATAGAAATTTTTTATCGATTTGTTCAGACATCTCCCCATGTTCAGACATCTCCCCATGTTTAATTTTAATAATTTATTATTCGTTTTCAAATAGTTTGTATTGATTTTTTTTTTCCATAAATTCATTGGATTACAAATCTCTTTTAGTGGCTCTTTTAATTTAGATGCCCGATTTCGGCCATCTAAGCATTAAAAGCGCTTGTAAATTTTGTATTTTGACACTTGAACAGAAAAAAAATTAAATATAAATTATTATGCTGCCCATACACAACAAAACTTGGTTGCACAACTTGGTTTGTAACCATCAAAATGGTTCTAAAAATTTGAAAATTGTATCGTGTTCTACAGTGGAAAATAAAAACAAATTCGATGGTTGTAGAAAAAGTTTTAACGTGTGTGGGGTGGTGTGCCGAGTTTAATGACTAGTTGTACAAGTACAACCAAGTTGTATTGTGTATGGGAAGCATTATAATATAGAATTATAAACATTAAAATTATTTATAATATTTTTAAAACATATGTTTTCAATTGACACTGAACAATATGTTTTTATATTTTTGAGTAATTTTTGTCAAATCGTAATATTTCTCTGAGTAATTTCTGTCAAAATGCAGTTATTAGAATTTTAGTTAGATAAAAGCGACAAAAATCTCGTGAAACTGCAACATATCTAGATGACTTTTAGTACTAAAATCGTTTTTATCTAGATGCGCTTTTAAGCTATTTTCGTGAAACCGGGCATTAATCTTTTAAAAAAAGATTTAAATTTATTGGTATTTATAATAAAAAGAAGGATTTTCAAATGATTATTCTCTTTATTTTTAAAATCTTATTCACAATAATATCAAATATAGAGAAGTGCAAAATATTTTTAAGCAGAGGTAGAATTTAAATCCTCCATTATATTTAAGTTTTATAGTTTGTCATCAATTATGTTTTATTATGTACTTACACTTTTTTAATGTTATTTTTAAGCAGAGAGGTCGAATTTAAATTCTCTATTATATTTGTTTGGAAATTTTATGATATATATATATATGTATTACAAAAATGTGATTAATTTAACGAAAAAAAGAGGTGGTATTTAGAAGCCTCTATTAATTTTGTGATATTTTTTATTAAAAAACAAATATTTTAAATTATGTTAAATTAAATTATATTTTTGATTAATTTAACTAAAGATGTTGGAATTATATGAAATATATAATTAAAGAGGAGGAATTTAGAAACGTCTATTAATTTTGTTATATATTTTTATAAAAAACAAATATTTAAATAATATTAAATTAAATTATATTTAGATTTTAGATTTTGGAAAATTGTTATACCATAATTACAAACATTGTTATGAATTAAAGGAAAAAAGATTAATAAAAGAGGTGGAATTTAGAAGCCTCTATTAATTTTGTGATATTTTCGACAAATTTAGCTTAAACAATGCTCCTTCTGGGGATTGGTTGCTGTCTCGTCCATTAAACTACCATAAAAACGAATAAAAACATTGCAGGATGGCTACTATGTAATTCGGTTCGAACCGAAAATATTTTCGAATATGATATTCGATTATACGGAACATTGGTACCATGTAAAATATTCGGATCGAACAACAAGTGCTGCCATTTATTATTGAAAATTTGTTAATTTCACGTCCGTTGAAATTTTTGTCAACTGTCACAGTTTCAAAAAACAAAAACGATTTGTGGTGTTTAGTGATTTTTTATAAACAATTTTGTAAATTTAAATAAATTATGGATATCGTAACATTGTGGTTTGATGAAGAAAATGGAAATGAACAAATTATTAGAACAAGGATTTGAGATAATTGAGATATGGAATTAGAAACCAAGAGGTAAAATTTAAATTTTATTACATTTATTTCAGTTCAAAATACAATTTATTTTTATTTTAGTTTTATAAAAGAATTTCCGGCTCTCAAAAGAATTTCGTTGCTTACTACCAGGTACCAGCTAGCGAACTCCACTATACTCCGGCAAAAGCTGGTAAATTTTTAAATGTTTTCTGCGCTTTACACACAACATTTGCCTTAAATTTAAAATGGATTTAAGCAATGAATTATTATACACCGAACCACAGATGAAGATTATGATCGTATTAATAATTTTAATGTGAACTAGAAACTATTAATATAACAAATATTGCTAAGAGAATAAGAGATGAAATAAAAAATAGTTTGTAATTATAATTTTGTTATTTTTAATTTCATGTTTGATAAATAAAAATAGATCATTATAGGTTTTTCTTCGAATTATTATTACATTGTCTGCGCGTTTTTTTTCATAATTTATTTTTACCTCTGAAATCCAGGTAATTGGAAATAATTCAAACGGCACAATTTAACATATCCGCTAAATTTTTCCATAAATTATTGGACTTATTTCGGCCTTCACTACTTTTGAGCATTCCTTTTGCCAAATCATTGTGTTTTTCTATAAATTCCACCATTATTTCAAACTGCCTCTGCTTTGTATTTGAATTTTTTGTTTTTCCCTATAGAAAACAATATATTTTCCCATAATAATTAATTTTTGTATATAATATATATTTTATTAATTTTTATTGATTTATTTATTTAATATGCACATATATAATATCCACAATTAATATAAGAAATACTTACAGTTTTAAAAAAGCGTCCAATCGAATTAATTTTCACAATTGAAATGGTTATCGAATAAAATATTCGTTTTACGGATAATTTTTTACTCATAATCGAATTACATGGTAGCAAAATGTCCGAATTTTCGAAACGAAAACTATATATAAATTGGCATCACTGAAATTTAATTTACGGATATCAAAATTTCCGAAATTCGGATTACATAGTACGAATTGTTCGTTTACGAATGAAATTTTATTCGAACCGAATTACAATTATCCGTAAAACGAATATTTTATTCGATAACCATTTCAATTGTGAAAATTAATTCGATTGGACGCTTTTTTAAAACTGTAAGTATTTCTTATATTAATTGTGGATATTATATATGTGCATATTGATGGGCTTATTCTGACAGTCGTATTTTCTCTCGAACGACACGACTTAGAGAAAATGGCATTACGAGAGTCGTATTTAACGAAAGATGGCGTTAAATACGACACATATAAAAAAAAGTAGTATTCTCTGAGTCGTTACGAAACGCCTTGAAATGTCAAAAAAGTAAAAATTTTGTCGTAAGCAATTTTGCTTACGACTCTAGAAAATCGTAAAGTAAAATGTGTTTTTTGTACCATAATACAATAAATA
This sequence comes from Empis stercorea, assembly GCA_949752835.1. Classification (NCBI taxonomy): domain Eukaryota; kingdom Metazoa; phylum Arthropoda; class Insecta; order Diptera; family Empididae; genus Empis; species Empis stercorea. The sequence goes on from OX457088.1 coordinate 44,263,285, forward strand.
TTTCCACAATTATTATAAGAATAATTGCGGAAATATATTAGTATATGATATTAATGTGGAAATCAAGATTGAAATGATCCAAAATGATATTTATAGTTTATAAATGTATATATTTTTTTTATTCCAATATGAGAGTTAAAAACATGAATGGAAATGTAGTCATTTTTTATCTGAAATAACATCTGGAATGATGAAAAAATAAAACTCTTATGAGACAACAACTTGTTCCGTTTTTTCAACAATTGCTTCAACCGCATCTTTTTTTTTTATTTCTCATCTTTTTTGGATATTTGTTAAAATAAAGTTCTGTATGAAATCTGGTACAACTTCGTCTTGGGCAGAAGCTAATTTTATTTTGGCAACCAATTCACTAGCTAATCTACCCTAATCTATTAATTATATTTTAAGTAAACGTATTTATGCATTTATAAATAATTCTCTGTTTAATAAATGTATATAATAAAACTAACTAATATTGCAAAAAAAATCCCGTGCAATTGAATTTTTTTATAACTCAATATTTAGCCGATAAATTGTAAACATTGCATTTTGATTGTCAAAATAACTGGTGGTACCAATCTTAGAGTATATAGAACAGGAGATGCTATAGTTAAAATAAAGTGAAGCATTTTTTTGTTGGGGGGTAAAGAGAAATATTTCATATATTTCTATATAAAATGTGCAAATTTTTGACAATCATTTGCAAATTTTTGACAAGTAATAGTAGTATAGATATGTATGTTCTGGACCACTATTTTCCATACAAAATACAAATTTTTTTGAAAATTTAAAACTCTCAGTTGGTCCAGAAAATCCATATACTTTTCAATATAAAATCTTCACAACACAACTTTTTTCCATTTTGCTTTGTCCCGATATCCACATATATTTTTTGCAGAATTCACGCACATACTTTTTAGAATTCACTTCGACGGTATATAATCCGAACATAAGTTTCACTTTCAATTTAAAATAAAATAAAATTTACTACACCACAATAAATTCACGCATAGTAACTTTTTTCTCTTTTGTGGTTTACCATATATATATGTATGTTCTGGACCACTATTTTCCATACAAAATACAAATTTTTTTGAAAATTTAAAACTCTCAGTTGGTCCATAAAATCCATATACTTTTCAATATAAAATCTTCACAACACAATTTTTTTCCATTTTGCTTTGTCCCGATATCCACATATATTTTTTGCACAATTCACGCACATACTTTTTAGAATTCACTTCGACGGTATATAATCCGAATATAAGTTTCACTTTCAATTTAAAATAAAATAAAATTTACTACACCACAATAAATTCACTCATAGTAACTTTTTTTTCTCTTTTGTGGTCTACCATATAGATATGTATGTTCT